>JAPSGF010000055.1:1433503-1733447 GCA_035772895.1 Perdix hodgsoniae
GGAAGGAAGGAAGGAAGGATAATAGGATTCAAATAAAACAAATGGAGAAGTTGATATTGACCTTAGCTGGCTACGGAGAATAGTAATTAAGAGTAATTACTGATCCTATGATGCACTTTTGAGCATCAGCAGAACACATTCTCTACCTTGTTTACTCTGCTATGCTCAAATAAATAAAATGCAGCTTTTAAAATTATTTAGCTCCCTCTTTCATTTAGCAGAGCCCTCTGGGATTACCTTGTGTATGTACGTAGGACTTATTTCTATAGCTTTTCCTCTTACTTATGAGCTTGAATTATGAGTGAACTGAATTCATGATCAATGATGAAGTGCACTACAAATTATTGGTCACTTCCTATTCTGATTGTTTACAGAGGGAAAAAAAAAAGGCCCATCTGAAGGTCTTTTGTGTTTGCTATACAGCATGACACAATTATTTAATTTGGTTTAGGGTGAGCTGGTGTAATGCTGATCTTACAGATGTCAGTGGTAGAAATTCCATCTGTCTCTAATAAAAGGACTTTGAGCATTGGTGAGAACTGCTGGAAATGTCACCTCCAATTGCTGGAGCAGCAGCTTTAATGAGAGGAAAGGTTTCCCCTCCTTGACCATTTGCCATCTCCACAACCTCTCAGAGAAGTTTGTCACAAGGACCGCAGGAGTTTCCCCGTAACATTTCAGTGATTCTGAATGCTCAGGCACCCTGCTCCAGGAAATACTTGCCCCAGACACTGCTGTGGTTCCTTGTCACCAGCTCATTCCTCTGCTGAAGAGTCTGTGCGCTTGGAGTTGACTATGGGCTGACAGTCCCCTAAATTAATTTCAGATAGCGGTTTAGGGAAAGCAGTAAGAAATCTTAGCTGAGGCTTTTAAATTTGGAGGGAAATATCACTGTGTGCACAATCTATCCACCTTCTCTTCTGCAGCCACAGCTTAAAAGAAAAGAGCAGATGACCATGAGGGTTGTTCAGGATGGCCATACCGAGTTCTTCACTGAGATGTTTATAAACCTCTGTTTACTTTCCAGCCTTTTTGCAAGACAGCGTGATTGCTCTTCCCTGTAAAGAACTTCCAAATGTACAATTGCACCATTAGCAAATAACACTATGGGACTTTAAAGCTACTGCTGAACCATACTGGCATGTTTCCACAGAACTTTATTGCCTCTGTTGAATGAAAGCACATTACTGCTTTGGTTATGCTTGTGACAAAATGATTTATTAGAATTCTTCACTGTAATTTGTCTGCCCTAAGCTATGCATCCAAAGTACAGGTAGACATCTTTCCCAGTTAGATGCTTGCACTGAGCAATAGTACTGCAGAAGACTGTAATTCTTCTGCACACCCACACTGAACCACCTAGATGTCAAAGTCTTCATCCTCATCAGTTTTCCCAGTTAGGACAGCAGACTTTCTAACTATTCTACATAAAGACTCCAACCTTAAACGCAGACAAGCTAATATATAGAGTCAACAGGCTACAGGCTTGGGGCAGAGTGGTGAGAAGGCTGTGTGGAGGGTTGGTCAACACTTGCCTGAACATGAGCCAGCATTGTGCCCAGGTGGCCAAGAAGGCCAGTGGCATCCTGGCTTGACCAGAAACAGTGCAGCCAGCAGGAACAGGGAGGTAATCATCTCTCTGTACTCAGCTCTGGCAAAGCTGCATCTTCAGTTCTGTGTTCAGTTTTGGGCCCCTCACTACAACAAAGACATGGAGACCCTGAAGCGTGTCCAGAGAAGGGCAGCAAAGCTGATGAGGTGCCTGGAGCACAAGTCTTATGAGGAGCAGCTGAGAGAGCTGGGATTCTTCTGGAGACCTTATCACTTTTTACAACTAGCTGAAGGGAGATTGTGGCAAAGTGGAGTTTGGCCTCTTGTCCTATATAACTGGTGATGGGACAAGTGGGAATGGCCTGAAGTTGTTCCAGGGGAGGCTAAGGTTGGATATTAGGAAGAATTTCTTCTCAGAAAGATTGGTCAGGCATTGGTTGCCTAGGGAAGTGATGGAGTCGCCGTTCCTGGAGGTGTTTAAGGAAAGTGTAGATGTTGTACTGATGGACACGGTTTAGTAAAGCAATACTGGTGGTAGATGGGCAGTTGGACTAGATTATCTTGGAGGTCTTTTCCAACCTTAACTATTCAATTATTCTATGACTCTGTGAGAGCTATTAAGCCCAGCTTGCTGGTGATCCTTGTCCTTGTGCAGAGGTAGTTGAAGCTAATGAGTTTTATTCTGAACTGCACAGGAAAAGAAAGCAAAACTTCTCCACTCTGTATAAAAATCTCCTTTTATAACTGTGTAAGGACTTTCATACATGTCTGAATATGTCCAAAATCACTGACTACAGGGCCCGTAGCCTTCAATAAAATAGCATAAGTCAGAAGGTGTTTGAAGTTCTTAAGAAACGTGTCAGCAATTCAGACGTTGAAGACTGCGGCCGCCAAGCATCAGGAACAGAAATGCTGCTCTGCTACCTAATGGCCAGTACCTTAAAAACAAGCACAAAACAAAAAAAACAAACAAAAAACCCTCAAACCAACAACCTGAAATCATTTTCTGGCACTGATGCCAGCTGGCATGGAACACATAATGTCTACAATCTTCAGTTCTCCGTCTCTGAAATAGGATAGCAGCATCCAGTTACCTTTTGAGAATGGCCCCTGGGCCACACTGGCTCCTGAATGGTGCTTGGGTGTTGTCTGGAAGCATGCTAGTTCAGTCCAGAGGCCAGTCTAACAATATGACAGTAGTGGCAGCTGCACAGCAGTGTTCATGAATGCTTCCCACCACTGCACCATCTACAGGTATGACTGTAGTCACAGTGGCCTTCCCTGCTTAATGCTCGGGTTTATATCTCTGTGAAGATTCAGTAAGTCAAACTACTGCATTTCCTGGCCATAATGCTGAAAGTCAGATTTCTTGCTGTGCAGTGGTCACCTCTCTTGACCAAAAAGGAGGCATGGGCAATACTCAACAGCTTTCAGTAGAGCTCTCACATACCAAGGGTTTATTGGGGAAGTAGGTATCTATTGTCTTTCCTGAAGAGGTGTTTAGACCCTTCATCTCTGCTCAGGAGAAACAGTGTCCCAAGCTAAATGAGGGTTCTGAGCAGACACAAGAGTTTCCTCCAATGGTGACTTGGTCAGTGTGTGTTGGGCACACAGTAAACAGAATATGTCCATTTTCCATATAGGTATTCACACCACACTTATGTTGTGTGGTGTGAATTTCATTTTCTGTCTCAGTAAATCCTACATTTTAAAAATTAATACGACGTAATCTGTGTGTGGTCACTTGTCCCCCCCTTTGAGATTAACATGTTTGAGTAAAGATGTGGTTGAAAACAGTTTACCACATTCATAGTATCTAGGGACACTTCTGGCACTGGGAGCTGCAGCCATCCTGCTTTCCTACGCAGTTTGCTGGAGCTCACTTCTCTTCTGCTTTTCCAAGTCCCTTGAGCCTCCATGAAGCCTTTTCTTAACTACTGCCCCCACAATGGCTGCTGTTTGTCACGCTCCTTAGAGGTAGAGGAGCAAGCAGGGCATTGTTTCATCTCTCTCCAGGGTGTACTGAAATGCGCTGCCAGTCCAGAAGTGGTATCATCTCACTGACAGGATTTTAATGAAGGTTGAGTCTATTACCGTGGAAATAATCATGCCATTTCTCAAAACGGATTTAAGCATGCTTTGAAGGAGATCTGGAAGATAAGCATTAGCTTCTGTGGGAAAGTACAAAACCAAAAAACAACAGATAATTTTGAAGTAGAGTCCAATGTACATGGCAGTTGTTGAGATCCAGCCAAGCATTAGGTGCGATATATACCCAAAGAGCAGTAGGGTCTGTGTTACAACACTACTGGAAAGACATCTGTCCTTCACAATTTACTCATCCTGGCTGTGGCTTTGAAAACTGTTTCACCAGACATTTGCACTGAGCTAAAGCTACAACTACCCTTATTTCCACTAATCATAGAATCACAGAAACATTTAGTTTGGAAAAGACTTCTAAGATAGTTCCTCCTGACTTGTCTGTACTCATGAAACCTCAAGGATATACAAAAAAGTCCTTGTTCTCAATGGAAATCCTATCTCACTCCTATCCAGCAACCTAAGGGTCAGGGACGCTGTGTATGGCCATGATGCTTTTCAGACTTTCCTGCTGCTTTTGTTTCAGGCTGCCCATGATACCTTGTTTGCCCACAAATAATGTAATGGCTTTCCACTAGTAACAAGTTTTACGTTGGTTTAGAGACATACGTTGTTATAAATATGTGCGCTGCAATTGCTGCCATGGATGTATGAGTATCTCAGAGCACCTGAATTTAGTCACTTACTAGACACAAATCCAGGAGAGTTGATGGTAGTATTAGGATTAGACAATCCAGCACCAAACATTTGGATGCCTGAAGTAGCTCAGCTACCTGAAGTATGGCAGGTGGATCCCACTCTAATGCAGCACCTCCTCATAAAGAAATGCTTCACAGCAGTGAAACAGTATAATAGTATGTTAGATATGCAGTGGCAGAAGAATGAATGGGGCAAAGTTGCTTTTTGAAAAAAGAAATATGTTATTACTGCCAACATTTCACATTATTTTTGTTTATCACTGTCTTCTCACTTTTATAGTGACACAAAGGCAATTATCCCTTCTCCTTTATTGTGGTTATCTTTCATCTTTCCTCCTCTCTACTTAAAATTCACCTCTTCACATCAATAATCCCACAAACTCGATTATTTTTTTGAAGAAACAGCATGACAACAAGCACTGGTAGCATCTTATGAAGTATTTCTTATAGTGATTTCCTCTTGAGTTCACATTCCAGTTTGCCATGACACTATTATTTGAGACTGTATGGAAATCAATATATAAAAAAATGTAAATAAATAAATAAAGTTATTGACTGTCAACTGCTTTTGCTATTTCAGTTTGGGTAATCTTTTTGAAAAGTACTTATGAATAACTTGCTTTCTGGATTTCTTCCTGGAATGTTTCTCATTTCTATTTTACTGCATTCTTAAGAGCATCTTCTTTCTCACACACGGTCCCTGTCAACAGCACGATCTCTAATTTAGCAGTTCCTGTGTCAGTGAAGAGTATTACTTTAACACATGCTTCTGTTTGTGGAGAAAAGGAGCCAGTTGCAAACGACTGTCTCTTAATGAGTTTATTCTTAGCTTCTACTAAAATCTGCATAATTCTCTAAAGATTAGTCGGCATAAATTAATTTTCTACTTAACAAGTGGCAGTTGTTTTTAAGAGCAGTGAATAAAAGGGTCTTTAGAACGATGTACATTAAAGCACTTAGGCATACATTAAGGCAGTCTGTATTTTATTTACATCCCTAAAACCTGTGTCTCCTTTTGGGCTTTCCTGAGTCTCCATAGACACGGGGCACAATAAGCACAGGAACTTTAGGTCAGGTGTTCACTATTTGATCCCGTACTTCAGTATCTGGCTGTAAGAATGCTCAGTGCTTCTTATGTCATGTAGTTACTTGTCAGTATGTGACTTACTTCAGGACTTTTTTTTTGCTTGGTTATTTGTTTGGTTTTGTCTTGATGTTTTCTGCTGCCCATTGCTATACATCAGAGTATAATACACCTGAAGTACCCTATATGCATATGCAGTCCAATATACACTTTTTTCTGAGCATTTAGATGAGACTATGGGTGATGGTAGCAGAATTAGGACTTCACTGATAAGATCTCAAGTTTTAATCTGGACTTACTTCAAGTCTTTCTACTTCTGAAAGCTGATTCTACTCAGCACAACTTAAATGCCTATGTGGTTATGTGAGCTGAGATATGACCTAGATCTGATGCTAAACATGTTATTCCCTTTTGTGCTGCTGGCTACAGAAGTACTGTATCTTAACCAGTCTAGGTGCAGAACTACTTTATCTTCATCTTTGAACAGGTACTTGGTCTTGGATAACCATGTGTTAGGGTTGGTTCAGATACACTGACTTTGGAGGTATTGCAAGTAGCTACTGTCATTGCCCTCTGCCCAGCTTTCAGTCAAATACTGGTTGGGTAAAAGATTTCCTACGGAAGAAAATGCTATTATGTTGTTCTTGACCAGATTTTTGATAAGACTGCTATATAACTTTGGGAAAACTGTTATTCTAGAAAATAAAACTGCAGATTGTCCATCACTGATTTCATATAAAAAGGCAGATCACTTCTGTGGTTGATTTCGTACTACTGAGTAGAGAGCAACTAACAGGAGAAAGTTGGGCACTTATGAGTAAGGTGGTATCAGCTATTTTAGCATGAAGAAAAAGGGGAAAAACAAAACAAAACAACTTTACTATTATACGTAGCAATGCAGAAAGCTTTACAGTTAAAACTGAAATCATGAGTATTTAGGTCTGGATGTTCTCATGAAATTCCCCACACTAATTTCATCACAAACACATCTACTCTTTCATAACTTTACATTAAATCATGTACAAAGACCATCAAATAGAAGTGAAGAGTCTTCTGGCAAAAAAAAATTCCTCAAAATGTTTAACTAGTCATAACTAATAGCTTTTGATTGTTTCTTAGTAAGCTTGGAACCCATTATAGAAAGTGCAATTAAGAGTCTTGACATTTACTGTTTGTTCCAGTTCAAATTTACTAATGGGTACAATTCCATTCCTTTTAGCATGACACAATGCCACAGATTCAGTTCAGAGTAATGCAGACTTCCAGGGGTGAGCTGAGAATAATTACACAGAAGGTCAAAAGCCTCTTGCTCTGCAGTATCATTTCTGACAGGCTTGCTAGTTTGTTTAAATAGAATGTTATAATCAAGCAGATATTGGAAGCGATCTGAAGGAGATTACTTTCAAACAATACAGAGCCTCCCTTATAAAGAAAGATATACCTCATTTTCAGTTATGCAGAGGGTTACCAAGAAAGAAAGACCTTTTAATACTTAAGAGCAACTAGAGTTCTGCTCATTGTGAGCTGCAATTCCTTATTCAAAGTAGACTTTTATTGTCAAACTTGAAACTAAAAGTGGGCCGAACATCTGGCTCTGTGCAAAGAGACTGCATAACTCTCTATGAAGTGACCTTTCTGCGTGGAAGAAGTGATACTTTTGTGAATGAAATTGGACACTGAAGTATTAGAAATTCAAATACTCCTCTGGTTATTTTGTAGAAAAAGACTGGAGGAGGAGGAATGGAATAGATGCTGACTACAACATGCTGTCTACATTAACCAAATGTGTGGAGGTGTGGGAACATACATATAAACCTTTCTCCAGAGTTTGTTGTTTTATTAAGATGAAGGAAATTTTAAAAAGTTGTTCTTTCTCTCCATATAACAATTCTTGCTGTTCAGTGCTAGTCCCGAGGAGACATGTTTGTCACCATTTCCACCATTAAGTTATTGTAAGCAAATTACACAACTAATTTGCATTTGAGAATGAAGACCTGCAAACTCTGCTCCATGGTGTTACAGAAGTTCTTCGGGTTCTCTAGGGAAACCCTTAGAGTTGCCTAGACTTGCTGTGGGATATGGCTGAACTGAAAGAGTCATAGTAGCTGGCAACAGGCAGACACTACTGAGTCCGGAGTATCAGTGGTACTTCTCAACATGAAGAGTGTCCTTACACTATCTTCTTTTATTTATTTTTGTTTATTCCAAGAATCTGAGGTACGCAGAAATTTTCAAGTAAAAAGAAACGCCATCCTTGGATTTGAGAAACAAATGCCTTGTGAACAGCTGAAGTACTTCAGCTTTGAAAGAAGAACAAGTAGAAACTTCTGCCACTTTGCTGCACAACTGCCAAGAACTTCACATTTGCCATTAGTTATTTTTATCAGAGCAGGAAGTTGGCTGCAGGCCTAAGCAAAGAGGTGGGCCTTCAGTCCCTCGCTGAACATGGGAAAGCTCAGGTTTAGATGTGTCTCAAAGAGAAAGAAGAGCTAAGGTAGCAATTGCCTGTCCTCCACAACACCACACCCAGATTTCTTTCTACCCGTCTCCAAGGCTCACTGAAAGAGTGTTGATAGCAGAGAACAGACAGTCTTGATCTGCTGGTCTCTGTTTCATGTGGTGATCATCACCTTGTAAGTCCATTCGGATATCAAGTTTCAGACTTTCTCATCACCCTGTTTTACGCAACAGACTTGCTGTTCCCTTGACTCATGGCCCTAAACAGAGTGTACAGCCCTTCTAGTCCATATAGGACTAGGAAGAGATCTATATGGAGACAAAGCAGCCCATCTGCTCAGTGATCATGAGCTCATAGCTGTTCTGCTGCAGTAATCTCTCTGTGCAGCATGTGTCATGACTCTGAACCGTTTGGCCTGTATATCAACAGGTTTGATCTTGCCTCTGGATGATTCCTGAATAGATTGCTGAAAAGCTCTCCAAAGCACCTCCACCTTTTACATGGACTCCACCCTCTTTATTCACAGTGGGTTATGAGGAAGTTGCTGCCTTTTTTGTTTGTTGCTTCAACTGACCTGCTATAGACCACAGCTGTATTTTGTGCACTACATAAATTGTGAGGCTTCTTGCAAATCTCATAACAGAAGAGTGCTTTAGGCTTGAATGCATTATCTTTGAAACATGGGAAAGGGAGTAGATTGGATTCAAAATGTGCACACAAATAAGATGACTCAGTTGGATTTAGCCATGTTGATGGATGGTCCTTCAGAAATTGTACTTCCAACTGCAGTAATCATCCACTTACATTTCTGACCACATTTGAACCAAATCCAAATAACAGGCTCATGACAGTTTTGGATCCAAGACAGTCTTAATAATGGGTTGATTGACACAAGCCAAATTTTTGGGGAAGGTTATTTGTAAGCACATTTTCACACAGTAGGTCAAATGAGTAATAAGTTGCGCTCAGCACTAGCCTGCAAATTTAAATAAAAGTGCCATACTTTTTTTTTTAGTCATGGGTGTGTGCTTGGCATTCTTTGGCCAAAGGATGCTGTTGATGCATCTGTAGCTACAGTGCCATCTCCCACCCACCAGGGCTTCTGATATACAACCTGTCAGAAGTCTGTCCAGGTATGCTTGGCCTGACCTCCCTCCACCCTGACCTCCCGATGATGTATTTATAGCATACTAACCTGCTGGACATACCTGAACTCATAAAGCACTAAAATTTTCTGAAGAAAAGTCTCTACTTACTCAAGCATTTGTTTGACGGCCTTTCAGCACATCAGTACTAGATTTGGCTGTAGGATGGCCTCAGGTAACCTATGGGATACAGTGCAGATATACCATACTTCTATACCTGCACCAATACACCTACAGGTTCTTACCAAGCAGAATTATATCTTGGCCTGTGCAATGGAAATTAGAATGAGGTGCGCCAACATGTATCAGTAGAGAAATGCACCCTTAATCCATGAATGTTTGCTTTATAAAGACTGAAGTACTGTAAAAAGCCATTCCTTTATGCAACACAGCCTCTGGATTATAAAACTCAAGAGACAAAGCATGGATTAAGTGCATTACCACACAATGGACACATGTCAGTTTGGTTTTTATCACTGTCAAACAAGAACTGGTAAAGAGTCATAAGAAAAATATTTATAGTAATAAATCCCTGTAGCAACATCTTAACATGATAACATTCAGCCTGAAACTAAAGAACTGGAAGTATGCAGAGTACAAAGTGACTCAGGTATTCCAGATAACACATGACATGTTGTAGAGTAATTGTGCTAATATTTCTGGCTGCCTAATAGAGGTTGCAGGAGAAAATGCACTTCATAAGTTTTGGATAAGAAACTAAAAGCGTCTGGACTGGCTACACATTACCTTTAATGCAGTAAATATAGATAGCTTTTCTTACCACTTATGGCACGATCTACGCCAGTGAACATCTTCCAGAAGGTTAGGATAACAAATATAGCTGCTTTCAAAAGTCACACAACAACGTGTGCACTGTTCCCCAGTCTCGCATAATCACAGAAATGTCATCATGCCAGTAGTTTGCCCCTCTCTGGATTTTTCCCCTTTATGTGCTTACATTGACAGTTTGCTTTGCTTTACTTTTCTCACTAATGTGGTTAAAATTTGTAACCCTCTTGATGAGTGCCATGGTTACAGAGCACATCTCTTTCAGCAGGTTCCTTTTTCCTGGCGGCAATACAATGTCTCTGATTCATGGGTTGCAGGACAGCAGTGGTGAAATCACTGGAGCTCACTGCCCTTTGGCATTACCAGAGAGCTGCTCTAAGCAGAGGAATTACCTTTGAGTGGAGAATGCCATCACTGACTTTGGCTTTTGAGGTTTAGTTTCTTTGCCACTATTTTCCTCTTTCAGTACATTTCAGAAACTAAAAGGAACGCAAGCATTTCCATATCACACTGTATAATTTAACAGAAGACTAATATTTTTTCTGGCAGCCTTTGTAGCTCGTATAGATGATTTCTTACATCAAACTTCTCCGTCCCTTCTCTCCCTCCTTTCCCCTTCCCTCTAAGTGTGATTTTTTGAAAAGCAAAGCTGTTTGACTGCAGAGCTCCTTCTGTCATTTAGTAAATGAGGGATGGGTTAATGTGGCAAATGTCTTTGGTTAATGTTCCTTCTCCATAGTTTTCTTCGCAAACATTCAATTTATCAAAAACATGTTCATTTCAATTGACTGGAAACATTCCACTGAGACTGACTTTTAGTGATAAGTGGTTTTGATTGTTTGTTCACTTGTTCATTTTAAAGGAGGTTTTCAGGGCAGAGACCAGAGAAAGAGAGGAAAAGTCTTTTGGTGAGCTGGAGATATTGATGAAGTAACAGGTACTTCAAAATATTCAGTTTGTGTATACCAAGATGATTGCTTCCGTATTTCTGTAATTCTCCTCTGCGGGCCAAGTGTGTTATACATTTCCCATCATTCGCAGCAGCCACCAGGTCCATGAGACAGTTTGGCAAGAAGGAAACGGAGGTGCGTGAGTGACATTCTCCACCAATTTCAGCTCATAGAAACACTCCACTAACAGATGCCACAAACTGCCTTGACTCTTTTCCATACAGAAAATGATAATTTCCAGGTAAATAAATTGCATTGTTGAAACAAAAAGCTGCTTTTGCAAACATACTCATAACAGCGGTGATGTTAATTATGATATTTTCATGGGAAAAGAAATCCTATTTTCTGCTTAGTTTTAGTGCTTGCATTCCTGTAGATCGTCTATCACTGAGAAAAGCTTAAAAGAAAAGCAAGTCTGATGTGAGCAGTGTAGAATCTGGAAATCTGCAGTGGGGGCCTGTTTGTACCTCTTCCTTTAACGCTGATTTTGCTTATCTTCCTTCTGGTATGAAATTAGGCTTCTGAAAGATGCTCTTAATATCTTTTCTTGGGCATATTCAGTAAAATTTGCATTAAAAGTATGGGATGATTGCAACTTGCTGCCTGTACACTTTTTTCCTGCCCTACAGTACAGTACAGCCATTCTTTTGGTTATTACATTAAATTCAAATAATGATGGTGTGCTCCTCTTGACTGACTGAAATGTAAATATTGATTAAAGCTTCAACCAGCTTAGAATATCAGAAACTGAAAATGGTGCTGCCAAAAAGATGGATATTTAATATACTGCTGAGTACTTCCCAGCTTTTCTCCTTTGTGTTTATCAGAGCGTTAATTTTTCCTTGTCGCACCAGTATATTTTTATTATTTAAGCAAATCATTGTGGCTGAGGTAAGTATTAAAATTATTCTTTGTTAGCTGGCGCATGGCCATCCCTTTCATGTGTACAAGAGTCATCCATGAATTATAAGAATGTAATGTCCCTGATGGAGTTAGTGTTGACACCATAAATCCTCTCTCTGATGAAGACGCTAATACGTGCTGTTGCCAGTAGTTTGCTGACACTGCTGGTAGAAAGGGCACAAATAAAGACGTCTTTCTTGGCATAGTACCATGAACGTCAAAGCTACTCTGAAAGGAAATAGCAGCCAGGTGAATTTCAACTCTTTTGAAAATTCATCACTTAAACAGGGAACCATACGGCTACCTACCTAATTATGGCCTTCTGTGCAGATAATGTGCTTTGAAGAGTGTGGTCAGTTGAGTGTAAAACAAACTGAAAAAAAACCTGTATTTCTGATGCAATAGCAATAGTCTGTTAATTGTTTCAGATTAGCTAAAGCAGTTGTAGAGCAGACAGTGGGACACCATGGCATAAGCACCTAGCAGAAGGAATAACCCAGACCCAGTTGTCTTTATTAGCTTCCTACCCGTTCTCCAAGGACACATACATGGCCTCCTCTGGCCTCAGACTTCTATTTAGTACTGCTGCCACACTATGTAACTGCATCCAGGTGAGGTCAGCATGTTCATGTGATTTTGGGGGCTAATCTGAGCACTCCCATTTGAGATGGTGACTGATTCCCCCTAAACCAACAGCAGCAGTCATGGAATGTAGTGATGCTTGGCAGAGGTGAGTTTCTGAGTATCAAGAAATTCAAGTCGCATCACAGCACACATCCACAAAACACTGATTAGTCTCTAACCAAAAACAGGGTCCTCTGTGCTGCCTTCCACACCACCATTGCTACATAGACCTATGTTCCATGACCTTAAAATCTGGAGCATTAACTCCTTAACTCCCAGTGTACTACATGATGCTATTATGCGGAATGCCGATAACCCAAAATTATAAAACCATGACAATCTCTTAATCTCTTTTAAGGTAGTTTAACAGGTCTCACTGCTAAATTTCTCCTCATCCATTTCTGGCACCAAGTTCTTTCTTTTCTCTAATAAAATTCCACCACAATGCTTTAAGGTGGCACATATGGAATCTCATACCGCACCACCAGTGCAAAGCTGAAGATTCCAGATTCTGCTTCAGAAACTGCATGTAGCTCCTGGATAGTGACATGAAAATCTTTTCTATAATAGAGTACATTATGACATCAATTATCAGCTTGGCCCAAAATGTCAGATATCATTATCAAAATGATTCTAAAAATCTTCATGTTAGTGTTCCAACTTTAGACTTGGCTTAAAAATAATAATAATATTGTAAAAATGTGTTCCTTCTCTTTGCATTCTCCCTTCTTGGATAATTCCAACTTCACATTTTCTCTGCTGCTCTGAGAATGATAAGCCCTTGCCTCTGATTAAGAATGAGTCTCACAATGTCATGTGACTCCGGCAGCTGTGGCTTTGAAAGAAGGCCAAAATATCTGCCTTTTTAACGTGCAAAAAGTAGTTGTTATTCAGGCGCCACATACAAAATACACTGCCTGTTATCTTGACAATGAATACGTGTATTCCATCAACAGTGTTTGGCTTCCTTATGCCAATGGTGAAGTTTTATTAATAGCACTGGATTTCATATCATTTACCTGAAAGCTTTCAAACCTCCTGCTTGTGTAAAGTAACTAACATGCCAACCTACAGCTCAAACCAGACTGTACCTGTTTTAAGCACTTTGCATGGATTTCTATCCAATTTCTACCTATTTGAGGCTTGCTGGGACCCGTCAGCATTTTCACTTTGTTCTTAGCTGGCGAAGTACTGATATGACATTTGTAAACGTTGCCAGATGAACTGGTGGCAAGGGTTTGGTACATAATTCAAGACCTTCAGATTTTCAAATGCTCTGAAGCAGCAGCCAGCCTTGGAGCCAAGATTTAATATCATTAGTGTATTAATATATGTCAGTAGTCGAGTCCATTTTTTGTACCACATTTCACAGAAAATCTCCTACCAGTGGCTAATGATCAAAGATGACAAGCTCTCTTTTGGCTATTGCCTGTAATACAGGCTACTTAACTCCTCTGTTCCTTCCCAGAATGGAAACTGTGGCTTTTGGTGAAATAATGAAGCTTCTGTTTCTCCGCTTCTGTCAGAAATGGAAATTCAGCACAATCTTTTCATCAGCTTGAAATGCCGCATCAGATTAAAAGCCCTGATGCCAAGTGGAGGGCATCTGATACATTGCTTTGAGCTGTGGTTCTTAATGCTCTTCAGTCCACCGCTTTGTAAAAGCACCTCAACCTTCCTGTTACTCCGCTCGTTAGAGCAGTGCAAATGTGAACAAATTAACAAAGGTTAAGATCTTCTAGAAATAGATCTGCTTGAGCAATCTCAAGTCTGCTATAGGGCTGCCAGGGCAAAAGGGTCACCTGAAGGAGGGAAGCATTCCAGCGGGCATGTAAACTGGAACTCACTGGTGCATGCAGCCTGCTCCACAGCCACATAAATCAGACACTGAGACCTCTGTGGGAGAGGAAGCAGTGTTCAGTTTGGTTTTTGCTACCCTTGGTTGCCAGAGTTGGGCATTTGAATGGAGGGGAGTGGTCATACCAGACCCACTTGGTGTACCAGCCAGGCTAATTAACACTAGCATTGCTCTCCATGAGCTGTAGAAGCAGCCAGGAAGCACCAGAGAGTAGTGCATATGAATCACTGATCTCTTGATCTTCTCAAAACTTCTCAAAAGTTCTCAAAAGTCTCAAGACTTCTCAAAAGTTGCAACAACAAAGCTGCATGTGAATAACATGCCCACTGTGGCCAGCAGTCCAAGCAAGCCACTGCCATCCTGCTTAGACACCATCTCATAACAAAATCTTTACATTTCATACACATGTGGAGTGCCTGCTATGAAGTGAGCTGTCACAATGAAATAATGGAGAATCAGATGGAAAAATGTGTGTTTGAGCACTGAAAGCTAGACTTGTAGACCACAGAACAGACTTCACAAGTAGAGGTCAAGGTGGCACTAATTAGGACAAGATTATATTTAATGGAGAGTCACCTGGATTGAATTAAGTGTATTTTCTTGGACCTAGCAGGCTGGAATCAGGATAAACAAACTGCTCCAGAATTCCTAGGTGACCTTCCAATAATTATGACCAAATTTGAGTTTCTAGTCTTCTCAGCCCCCAAATTATCTTTTATATAAGAATGCACATTGCTACTCGGGAGGTCTGTTTGTTGTGATTAACACAGCATGAAACAAATCTCTCACACACAATACTGCAGGTGGAGGCTGCAAAGCAGTTTCTCCAACCAAAAGAGCTAATGGGCCTCCAGTGTAAAACACATTTTTGTAACTCCTTTTCTTCGGACTTTCTTTTTTTGTTGTGAGAAGCGCAATGCCAAAAGAACTTAATCGCTTTGTTTTCCAGCCCATAAACTGCTGACATGTCACTGGTGTTGTGGTTAAGCATACATGTCCAACAAGTAAAAGCTCATGCTACAATCAATTGCTGAGGCCACTGCTTTTATTTTTGTCACAAATTCTATCATTGTATATCTGAAATATGAAACTGTACCTCTTCATGGGAATACGGAATAAACCGTGATGCAGATACTGCTCAGTCTTGCAGGTTCAATCTGTGACATCTTTGCCCCTGCTGTAGAGAGAATGTCTAGGAGAGGAAGAGTTAGGTTGAACCTAATCCCACTTTTTTTGCATGTCTTGCACTGTATAAGCTACTCGTTCACATTAAGAGGAACATTGGTCAACAGATTTTTACCACAAAACAGAGTTTCTTTTGAAGAAAACATTCGTGGAATGAGCTCTGCTTATCCATCCAGGACATTTCAATGCATAATTAATAAACCCGTGAACATTTTCAGATCCCAAATGAGTCTGCATCAGTTATTTGGCCCCTATGAATTTTCACAGCTTCTTAATGAATACACAAGTCAACTTCCCCTATTTCTGCTGGCAGTGAAAAAAAAAGCTTGGTATTTTTAGTCAGATGCACAGTGGGTTTCCTTAAAGTTGACTTGAACTGTCTGAGATGTGTGGTTTGACTTAAAACCAGACTGGCACATAATCTCCTCTGCTCCCCCAATAAAAAATAACAGATGAATAACCAAATCAGAACAAATCCAATCATCCAAATAAAAAAACCATCACACCATTCTTTGTTGACCTTTAAGTCATTTCATACAGGCTTTTCAATAGTTAGCCAAACTCCCAAATTCTAGAGAAACTTAAAACACCTCTTTTAAACAGGAATGAGTATCACTACCAGTATTTCTTTCACATTTACTTGAATCTTCAAGCCTGTGACTCATGATCTTGCCTGCCAAGATTAAAAACACTGCTTTTACACTATAAAAGAATGGGAAGACCTAGATGTCCACATGGGATGCAAAACATTTGCTTTTTCTGTAACAAAGCTATATATAAACTTGCTACAGTTGACATTTCAGATAAAATTACAGTTTTTTAGATTTGTCTCTCTGCATTTGTTTAATTTGAATCATGGGGCCAGAAAACCACATTTCAGAAGAGGAAAAATACACCAGAATCAATAATTCCTACAAAGCTTGTAAAGGTATTCCTGTAAAGCTTTATGTAGCACATACAAATGAAGGTGTGAAGAAGCACAAATGTCACAATTGCATCACAATGCACATTTGGCATCATCTGATTCAGTGGTTCACAACCTAATTAATTATATTTGTGTCTCAGCACTGCCATGATCCTCTTTCCTCTAGCCCTGATTCATAGGATTGCTATCCAATCATACTTCACTCTCATCGCAGCTCAGGGCTATTGATACTGCTTTATATCCCTTCAGCCCTTTTCCTGTCATCCTGTCTCCCTCCTATCTTAGCTCTTGGTTCATGCTACAGATGCTTTACCAATTTTCCATTCTGCTGATACCTCTTTCTTCTTCCCAGATGCTTATTCTCCTGTCCCACCCTGTGCCAGGTGGGACCTAAGGGTGACAACCCCAAATAGACCCACCTGAATCTGTCACACTGTGCCTGCACAAAGGCCAGAGCATTTATCAGCTTGGCTAACAAGCAGTGGGAGCCTTGCTTCCTCAGTCAGGAACTGGTGACTTGCATTATCCGGTTGTGCTGTTTGTGGTTGTGAGTAATGCAGCTGTTTGCAAAATGATGCTGAGAAACTCTGAGTTCTGCATCCTGTGCTCCTCCTATGTGTAAAGGCACCAAGTAGTATATTATTATCATCACAACTAAATATATTACATGACAATGATTAAGTACTTCCCATTCAGGTCCTTTGTGAACTAAGGTGTCGGTGCATCTTGCAGAAGCCCCTGGAGTCAGCATGGTGTGTGTACTACTGAGACACGTGACATAGGTTACACTGGAAAAACAACATACATTGGATGGCCTTTGGCTTTGGCATGAAGTCAGACAAACAACTCTAAATCCAGTACATTAAGTCATTGGATGTTGAGGAAAAATGAATAAATAAAACTCCAAAGTAGATTTGGGGCAAGGGTAGGCCTTCAGTCAACACTGACAAGGGACTCCCTAGAGACATCAGAAACATTCCTTTTCTGTGCAAGTGGCAGAGCACTGGCACAAGTTGTCCAGAGAGGCTGTGGTGTCTCCTCCTTGGAGAACTTCAAGCACTGCCTGGACATGGGCCTGGGCACCCTGATCTGGGTGGCTCTACTGAAGCACAAGCTGGGCTAGGTGGACCCAGAGGTCTCTTCCAACTTCAGCCATGCTGTGATTTGCAACTGTGTGTAAGTCTGATTGCAGAAGTCAGGAAGAAGGGTTAGCTCCCTCTCTTGTCTGTTCCAGACTTCCCCAGTGGTCTCTTTCCAGGAAAGTATGATCCTGGCCCTGGGAGAGCCCTCCCAGCTGAGATGGCTCATGCAGGGAACACTTCTGGTAGAACATGGAGCTTGGCTCTTCCATCACCCACCCATGCTATTCCCACAGGCTCTGCACCCTCAGACACCCCTCAAGTCCTGATGCCACACCTCAGAGCATACACAGCCTTCCTTCTCCTACAGCTGGAAATCCAGGACCCCAACAGCCCACAGCATAACTCTGCCTCTGTTCCAGACCCCCTGAGAACATGAAAACACACAGAAAATAATCATTACCTCTTTGACTATGACAGTACTGCATAGCAAGTGGGGCTCTTCTGGATCTCAGATGAGCGCACTCCTGCTTCAGTCTGCTCTAATGGGGGCTGGCACCAAGCATATGAATATGAGTCAACCCTCCTGTCACGCCTTTGGGAACAGGGATGGCACCCCAGTCCTGCTGCGCTGAAGGTGCAGTCTTTTAATCTACAAGCAGCAGCCTATATAAGAAATGGAATACAAAATATGTTGAGCCCCAAAGCCTCCATTAAGTTTATGGGTACACGGCTATCAAAGCAAATCAAACTAAATCTGATGGTCCCAAAGGGCCACATTAGTTTTTCCCACATAAAGAAACCCATGAATGTAGCACTTTTGTCCCACACTTGGCAAGTTACTCATTTATTTTAATTTGCAGTAACCAAGACTGAGTTACATTCATCTTCCCAGCTGCTGTTAGTGATGAAAGCCTGAGGAATAAGCCTTTTCTGCTGTTGATGTACTGTGTGCCAAACCTCGTCTTGAGCCCCTGGCTCCCGCTGTACTTTTCTTGTGTCTGTACTGCTGCTTTGTGATAAACGAAACTTGCAGAAGCACACGTACTGTGGTACAGGAACAAGCATCTTGTCTGGGAGTGGTCAGTGCCGGAGGCTAAAAACTCGTGTTGTGTGTTCATCTGCAAAGCCTCATGTAATAACCAAAGCAAAGTTATTATAACTGAAGCAAGGGTGCTGAGGCTTTGATTATAGATGTCAAACAAAATAGGAAACAAAGCAGCTCCAAGGAAGGAGAACGGTGTGGGCCCTGTGTTTTCCTCCCTCTGCTTGTCACGATGAATTGCTTTTCTTTCTGTTTTATTTGCTCTAAAGCCTCTATAGCATTCCCCTCTTGGCATGCCTGTAGCATCCGAGAGAGCTCAGTTTACTCTCAGTTAAGCTGAAAAGCTCCAGCTGGTACAAATGATCCCTTGTATGCAAATAAATATACCAAAAAGCCTTGCAGAAATGCTGACTTTTTTGGGGAACACACCTCATAAACAGATTGTATACTTCACTATCTGACTCAAACAGCCATGTTGCCAGTTCGCGTGTGTGGAGATCAATTTCACATTGGATAATTACAGGTTTGCTGTTACCATGATAGCTGAAGCTCCTAACCCCTCTCTGGTGGCAGAAACCTCTGCTTTGTGCCCCTGCTGACCCCCAGGGCTGCGTCTCCCTCATCCACTTCCATTCATAACATGTGCGATGGTGGCAGCATGGTGTGGATATCACTAGGTTGTCCTGGTGGCCTGGGGACCCTCCTCGGGTGGCCAGGCAGTCCTGTCATATGGACTTGTAGTCCAGGCTCCTACCAGGTCAGGTATGGAGACTGCCTTCAGTGCACCCCTTGAAAAATCAGCTCAGTTGTGGCATTAGGCATAAGAAGAGGCTGGACATTCATGTTCTTCTCTTGGCCTTTTGGATCTAATATCTTAAAGATCTCCAAAATGGCTCTGTGGGTTTGACTTCGGTGTGTTCACCTAACTCCAAAGATACTGTCATTAATTCTCCTTGTGCTTAGAGATTTGTGCTCACTGAGGTGACTAAAGCACTCAGTGCCTATATGCTTGGGCATGACTGTATGCTTGTGCATGTATGTGTGAACCGATGTACAAATATTTATACTTGTATGCCTGTATGTGCTACTAGCCAGGCCTCTGATGTCAGTGTGGGCACTGCCTGTACTTAAGAACAGATGGGAATTACAGGAGCTCAGTATGCAGGACAAAGCTGCGGAGCAGTGGCAGATAGTGTCTTGCAGCAGCCGGCCCTCCCGTTGGGTGGTTCTGACATACTTCCACTAGACTTTGGAGGCAGAAGCTGTATCCCAGGTCATCCACTTCTGTTCCTGCCTCAGCCACACAGAGACTGGCTCCATCCCATCACATCAATGGAGCAGCTTTGGAGCACTGTTCTCCCAAACTTGCTGGTTTCTCAGACATGGCAGTGCATGGTTGTATCTATCAACAAAGGCTGGATTCATCTTTGTTAAAATGAAATCATATGGCATGGAAGAGTGACCACGCCAGTGCTGGTGGAAAGGGTTATGGAGCTGCTAGAACTGCTAATTCCCTTGCTCTCACTCAGTATTCAGAGTATTCAGTATTCAGAGTTCCCCATTTGTGGTGCTGCCTATCTTACACTGTGCATGTCACATTTACGATCCCATTGGTCAGCTGGTCACAGGAGGGGGAAATTTAGCAACTCCTTGCAGACTGCATATCAGCATTCCTTGACGACACGGCATGAGTAAGAAACACAGAGGGGAGCCCATAATAAATGTTACAAGGGGAAATACCTTCGGCTGATAAGGAGTTGAGTGGATGACAAATCACAAAAGCCTCCAATGAACCCCACAGGAGCAGATAACCTTGAGACGTACCTGTATATAAAGATTAAACAGCAACCTGATCTTGCTGGAGATTTATAGAGCTTTGTGAGTGTCTTGGTTTCAGTGTTTGCTTTTGCAGTCATTTCTGGGCTTTATTGTTAGTTTCTGTCTGTTGATATTCAGTACGGCCCCAAAAATACATGAGTAGAGAAGTCACCCCAGAAAAAAAAAATCACTGGAGATATTTTACAAGGAGATTTTATAGATCAATATCCCCAGTGAAAGAGAAAGATAACCAGGAAAGGGCACAGTGCATCTGTGAGAGAGGTTGTGCAAAGATATAAACAAAAACATGAGGGATAAAATATATTGACATATTTGAGCTTACTGGCTAAATCTGGTTATTCATTCCTCCCTAAGTGGCAGCCCCAGTTATTATGGGCTATATATTTTTGCTAAGACAAATATGTGAGGCAGTAAATGCCTTCGTTAGTATGCTCCAACAGGAAGGGCAGTGGCTACTGCTGCTATTCAGGGCCTCTCAGAGAAAAAACGTGGCCAGTTACAGTCTGGGTCGAAATCTCAGTGAGGAAAAAAAGTTCTGCCTAATGGCTGAGGCAGGCAGGTAGAGATATGAAGTGGTTAGTACTGTCCTGAACATCAGGAAGCACTTCTGTGCTGTGCTGTGCAGAGGGCTAAGCACTGGCACACGCTGCCCTGAGAGGTTGTCAGTTCTCCTCCTTGGTGATCTTCCGCCTGCACACAGAGCTGGGCACCACAGCTGCGCTGGCTCTGCTGGAGCTCGGCTGGGCCAGGTGGGCCCAGAGATCCTTTCCATCCTCAGCCATTCTGCAGTTCTGCGGTTCTGTTGTTTCTTACCCAACTACGGAGTCACCCCAGCTTTGCTGATCACCTTTAGGTCTTTGTGTGTAGAAAGGTTGCAACTTTGTCCAGTTTGCAAGGATGGGAGGGGCGACAAGGGGCATTGATTCCACAGCATGCACCACAACCATTACCCTGAAGAGACTGTTTTTGTTCAAGAGCAGTTCTGCCCCACAAGGGTGGCTCTTCTTTGGAAAAGGCAAAATTCCCACCAACCACCACCATTTGGCTCCCATAGCCTCACTGTTTCATCTTGCAGCCAAAACCTAATGCCTCAGTCACAGTGCAGCAGGCTGGAGTACAGCAAACAGGCTTTTGAGCCAAACCTCCTATATTGGTGTGCTTCCCTCTTGCAGGTTGACGTTGAGGAATGGCATCATACGTGTAGGTGAAAGTCTGCATTGCCAGAGCTCTGTTCAGGAGGCGGGTGAGTTCCCAAGGTTTAAGGTGCTGCTGTGGTGATTGTTTCCACACGCAGAGAGAAATCCCTGCTTACCTGAGCAGCAACTCAGCGTGCAACGCTGAAGGTGGTTACCAGCAGCCACTCCTCATTACGCACACAGAGGACTGAGTATGCTGCATAATGGTGAATAAAAACACAGACACCGACTTTTCACTCCAAATGGACCATTCAATAGCAAGAAAAGGGGGAGGATGGATTAGCTGACAATTGAGTTGTTGCTTGTGCAAGTGGAAGAAATAACTTTTCAGGAATGGACTATGGGTCAGGGCAGTGGACGGTGTGGGCGTTCACTGGAGACGTCAGACTAAACAGGCAGTGATGTGCTTTACACTTATGGCACCGTGGGGAGAAAAATGATATTAAGCACAGTCAGGACACTGAGGAATAACAAACAACGCATTGTATGGAGAGCAGAAGTACCTTGGAAGGACTAGCAGGGCAAGCTGATGTTCATATTCAGACATCCAAGATCTGTTCTAGCAGGGTTTTAGTATTGACAAATCTCTTGTTAAGGCTCAGAGGTTTCCAAATCTCTTTGTTTACTTGTTTTTCTGCCTATAACCATTCAGCAGTGAGGCTTTTATTAGATAAATTATCATACTGGTTAAAAGCAAATAACTGGTGTTGCAAGGAAAATCCCATTTAATGACACCTAAGTAGAAGTTTCACCATTAAGGGAAAAGTGCAGCTCACAGCCTCTGGCTTGATCTCCACAGTTGTCCTAAATGCTAGCTCAAACAGAAGGGAAACTCTGTGGAAAAGACACGAGGGAGCAGCCCATGGATCTCAAAATGTCCCTAGAAGCAATCACAAATACCACTGAACTTCATCTGAATACAAAAGTGAATGCTCCAGCTCACCAAAGCCCACCTGCAACAGCTATTCCTTCATTTGACAGGCACACAATGAGCAAATCCTCTCTCAGCAGCGTGGGCATCTTAAGACCGTTATAATTTGATTGCATCCCTACAAACAGGGGATGAAGAGGGAAAAAAGAAGATAGGCAGACGCAGAATTCCATTTTAAAATATGTAACAAAGTCAGATTATATAGTAATGCAAAATATTTTTATATCATCGCAGGACATTTTTGTTTATACTGCTGAGTGCTATTTTATTTGTTCCAGCCTTGCCACAGATGCACAAACACTGAGAAAGGAGAAAGAATGTGCGCTCTATATGACGGCTTTTAAAAAATCAGAAAAGCAAGTAAAATCCATTTCTTAAGAAAACATTCCATTTAAAAAATCACTATATGTTTATAGAAAAGATTTTTTTTTAACAAAGGTTTAATTTAAAAAGTTAATAACTGGGTATTCCAGAAAGGTTTGAGTCATTCACAGTAATAATTATGGGGTTTGTTCCATACAAAATGCTTTATTTAACCTTCATGCCTCCATTCAGATAATTATACAAATGCATACATTTAAAGGTTTAAACTCTATTTCAATTCACAGCTCAATTCATAGGAAAGTTGAATACAGAAAAGCAATGCACCAACAAAATATGTCTGAGACACCATTAAAAACGATAACACTTGTTCATTTAAATCTTTGAGAATAGACTGGAATAATCATCCTCTGACAGAATTTCATTAGGGGATTCCCTTTACATTATTATAGGGCAAAAAAATCACCATCTTACAGGAAGAGGAAAAAAAGCTCTGAGTATATTTACAATACATACACTATACATAAATACAAGAACAACACTTACATAATATTAATAAACTTATAACATAGGTGTTGCCTAAACACTACATACTATATAAATGCAGAGGAAACTATTGGGAAATTAGATCTTCAGATAATTACTTTTATTATTTTTGAAGAAAAGAAATTTTTGCATTTAAAATCTTTTGAAAAGAAGGCAAAAGAAAAGACTTAAGAAACTATGATGTTTGCTTGCTAGCACTGCTGTTTTTATTCTTTTGAAGTATAGGACTTCTACTGACACTATTATCTCTATGGGGTTACTGATAATGACCCTCCCTTTTGCATCTTATCATAGGAAAGAAGAGTGAGGTGCTGAACACACTAATTCCATTGTTGTGAAGCATCGGTCCCAAATTAATCACTTTAAAAACTAAGGGATGTTTTTGTATTTTTACACAGGAGGATCAAATGAACGCTCACAGGAATATATAACTTTAGCAACCTGATTAAGAAGGAAGAGTTTGGGGCCAAATGCAACTCCATTCTTAGGATTTCATTCAACTAACGCCATAAGGGAATTTGCTTCATCCATAAATGACTTGGCCAAAAATGGTATTTTTCATTATTCTGCCGTTTCTTCCTAAACACAGCTGAAAGAACTTTCCAAACTAATGATATTTTTGACCCCACATGTTGATAGCAGTGTCCAAATCTCCCTTTCATTTGAAGCATACGCATGTGTGTGTCTGTGTGTGTGGGTTGAAGGGTTTAAGGCTGGCGGTGCGTGAAGCTTAAGTCATTCATTCCTATCTCTGTGTATATTCTATTGTAAGTGCAAATGGGATATTTTAACTTCTTAGCGACAGAGAGCAGGTCAAGGGAGCACACTGTGTAGGTGTAAAATGAAGAACTTATATTGCAAAGGAGGCAATATATAGGACTATAGGGAAAAATAAACTTTTATTTTTTTTTCTTTTTTTGTTTCATGACAAAATAAGATATAAATCTATCAGTGAAAAATAAGAAATCAGAAAACCAGAGGTAAGAACGTCAAATCTGAATTTTGAAAAAGTTTAGGTCTCCTGCAAAGATTATGCGTCAAACTGCCTTTCCAGAAAAGCTCTTTACATCTAGAAAGATGGGATCAAGGAAAAAGGCAGCACTCAAACCACCAATGTCTGCATTTCATGGTTCATGTTTATAACAATCCATCAAAGCCATCAGCTACTTGAGTGTGTCTCCTGGCAGACAATGATTTTTCCAAATGCAGCCAGGTGCATGAACCAGATTTAGGAAGTCAAAGTATGAACCTCCATTCACATTCTCTTTTAGAAATAGTGAGAGCACCCTGAAAACGAGCTGGGGGAAGTGTGACTTGTAAGTCACACAGACGGCCAAGAGGATCCCAAATAACTTGCACTGTTCTTATTTTCACAACAGTTTAAACTTACATTCAGTTTTGCTAGTCCAGAGGACCGGATGGTTGTTTACTGGATAGTCTACAAATCGCTTCAAAAGCATCTCAATTAATTTCATCATTTGAAATCAGCAAGCACAAGGTGCTGGCAAGTCAATAAGAAAAAAATAAATCTCTTGTTTTTCAAAAAGACACAAAAAAAGCCCGACTCATTTCATAGCGTAGAAGCCCTCATGCCCTTTTCTATGCAGGAACCAACGCATGCAGAGCTGGAGTCGACTGAACACTGGGTTTCTATGGGTGCCTCCCTGGAGCACCAGTGCTTCAGAGCGATGAACTGAGACCTCCTCTCTAATAGCAGCTCAGATATAAGAAACTCATATATCTTTTCTTCTAACACATTTCCTGGTGCTCTCCTAGCATCTCCAGCATGAAATGAGATCTTCTATTTGCGTAATATTTGGAAATTCAGTTCAGGATGGGAAAATAAGCATATGCATGTTCTGGTGGGGCTATCTCCACTGATGCCCAATAGGTGTAAGTTGCTCCTAAACCAGTGGTCATCATGTGATTAACCTACATGCATCAGTGTCATAGTCTTCACATGCAGGTTCACATGCTTTTACTTTGCACCTCCACTGTCTTCTGCATTGAGTGCTTTTGTGCACACACAATTCCTTCCTTAGTAAATAAAAACCTGTTCTCTCAAACAGCAACCCACTGATGGGAGCACAGCTCTGCATGGATAAATGCTGGATACAAGCTTAAGGAATGGAAATGGTTCTTGGCATTAGGAAAACCAGTTATATTATGATCTCCAATAAATTCATTTTTAGAAGCACAAGTATGAGGGATGGCATTACACTGCTATTTTAAGGATCCATTAGCAACAGTAATTTTATTTTTTTTTTCTTTTTGACAGAAACCTACCAGGTTAAAAATAATTGAAAAACACAGTGGAAGAAACACAGCTGGTCATTTTCTAGTGAGATCCACCAGCCTACTGATGCAATTGTTTAGGCCACTTAATATTAAAAAAAAATAAAAAATAATCCTTTCTCCACTCTAAGAATATCCGCTTCTTGCTTGTAACTCAGAGTCTCTAAACTCCACTTTTTTTTTCTCTCCATTTATTTCTCCCCAAAAAAATAATTTTAAAAAGGGATATATTTCTACCTCTCCAATTTGAAGACGGTACTGAACATTAGTACTACAAAAAGAATAGAAAAGAGAAATATGGTGAACTTCACAATTCAATGCAGTGGATTTTTCAAGAGACTATGCACTGGTGTGTAACCTGAAGAAGCTCCATTGCTGGTTTTGTGGTTATTTTACTATAGAATACCATGGATATATGGGCAAATCAGACGTAAATTAGGAAGCAGTGCCACAAAACACAGTGATCTCCATTTGCACCTACTTGGAATCCATATGGATATGAGGAATTTGTAAACGAGGATCCATTTTCATCTTACATATCTGACAGACGGTATTTGAGAAACTAACTAAAACTCTTAACAAAATACGTCAACATGAAAATACAAATGGCACTTTGTGTTTGCTTCTGTGCTGCATTATTGTTCTCAGAGTTTAATTTTATTTTCATCTTATTGTTGACAGAATCCCATAAGTTATTGCTGTGTAAAAGTATAGGAACATCCCATCAGTTCTAATAACAGGCACTTTCAGTTTCTGTTTCATCCTTTAAAATGGATTTTAGACTACCATGCTGGAGTGTATGAGATTCTAAATGTCACAGCTGTCCCGCTACCACTGAATTGCTGACATACTACTGTACCTCGAAGACTGAACACCCCTGGAATCAGCAAAGAACAGAACAGCTGCCTATTTCAGCTCTGCAACCTTTTTTTTTTGAGATGCAATGTAGTCAGGGAAATACAAGCACAAATAAAATCAAATAAAATCAGAGAGCTTGCTGTTACTGTATCTGCAGTTCACTGTATATTGCCAGAAGGAAAACAAACCAAACCAAAACAAAACCTTTTCATATGGTTTTCATTTTCATTAAGTGTTTTTTTTTTTCCTCTATTCAGTCAAGGGCATTCTGAATGTTGACTAATTTGATGCTGAAGGACTCAATATGACTTATATCACGCGCTATCTGCAAAACAGCAAAGAAGTGGCGACTCCATTTTGCAGAGAAAACGTTTCTGCCAAAACAGAACAATTTACTTCTCAGCATTTTCTCTGTAAGCTTTGCAAGGCATTATCTAACAATTTTTTCTTTATGAAAGCGGGAGGATTTTTAAAAATGTACTTCATTTAACCTATTTACACCCCATGAAAAACCGTGAGTTTGAAAATACTTTTCCACTATCACATATATTACAGAGTATTTAAACTGTTACAAGTATAGTAAAATACTTTCAATGCATTTCGATTTCTAAAGATGCAGTATCCTTATAGCTACTTGTTTTTTCTACTAAAACCTGCTTTGCTGCTGCAGTTGATCAGAAATCAAGCATTCTTAAGGTACCAACGGATATGACTTTGTAAGCATATTACACAGCAAGTGTAATGCTATCATGAAACTGTGAAAATATAACAATCATCTTAAAATCTGTGTGCTTCTCCACTTATAAATCACAGGCAAAAGCATAATACAGTAATATGAGCTGGTTTCTTAAGAAGGCAGCACTTTCTTTTATTTCCAATTTATTTTCAATTCTTCATCTTCTGTTTTGTTTTTACAAACGTGTTTGTTTTTATCTGCTGATGGGAGGAAGGATGTGGAAGTGCTGGCATTTATATGCATGGCTGTTTGGGTGAGCATGTAGCAGGGCAGATTTACTTTAGACACATTTGCTGCAGAAAATGCGGTTCCTCACACTGACTTTTCCAGACCAACGTTCGAACTAAAAAATACGCAGGGTATTAACAGTGAATCTTACTCTGATTTGAGGTACCCAACTTCAATAAAGGAGAAAGAGATTTTTTCCATTAAACATCATTTATTATCAGAAGATAAATTTATAAATGGTAACTAGAATACATTTTCAGTGTAGCTAATGGAAAATGAGATTTATGATCACTGCTATTCCATTATTAAAGGGAAGAAAGGTTGTCCAACTATTTGTCCATGCTCTGCACTGTAAGTTTATCCCAAACATCAACATCACTGATGTCATTTTTAACACTGTTAATTTTGTTATACATTACTCCAGCAAATAATCATATATACAAATCAGTCTAAATCTATTTCATTAATTGAAAGCATGATAGAGAATAAGGAATACTGCATCTTCATCCCCAGTAAAAACTGCTGTTGCAATGAGCCAATTCTACAGTGCTGAATAAAACAGATGATCAAAAAATAATGGCAATTTAAAATTTAAAAAGTTCTGTATCAAAGTTGTTTGCTCATTATGTTTTCATGTAATGCTGGCTACTGAGATTTCCTGACAAATCCATTGAATCTTTTTGAAAACACTTGAAATCTGACACTTCATGGCAGAGATCGCCACGTAAGCCATAATGCTCACAGTGGGTATGACCCATCCTTTATTCACACTGAAAAGCATAGATCTGTCTGAAAGGACGGGGACACTGTACATTTGTATTTCTCAACTGCTCAGTTAATTAAGATGGACTTACTGTGCTGTGCCAAGACAAGATCTGGTATTTCTGCATGCCATATGTGATGTCAGCCTTCACCACGGTTATGCAATGCCACAGCACTGCACTGAACTACTGTGATTTTTGAGGAAACCTCTCTGGAGCAGCTGCCCTTGGTCTCTGCACAAGCACAAGAACTTGGTGGAACACACATGGAAGAACACCCTGAGAACCCGGGGGACATCCACTCCATGTCCCAACACCCTCCTTCCACAAAGTAACCTCTCTTGAAATGTTCCCAAAGAGGAAAGCAAAATCAAAAATCTTCTCAAAGAATATTTGGGGCCAAAGCCTGACAGCTCTGAACAAATGAGAAATTTGCCAAGGATCATACTGCCCATCTGAGACCCCCTGGTAGATGACTGCTGGTTGTGTAAGCAGTCGAGAGGTAACAGCAGCATAAAAAGCTCTTAAGTGTCTGCTGGAAAGGCTGAGCATACATTTCCTGCTGCTAAGTAAGAAAATTTAGGGTATACCTCTCAATCTTTTGGCTTCATTCTGTTCTCACTGACACATTCTGTGACTATTTCCCTTGCTGTGAGTGATGCTTCACCCCTTTATCACTCTGGGGTTCTCTGAATAAAACCAGACCTTCTTTCCACTGCAGAGTTTCACATGTATAAAGTAGCTAGCTGAAAGACAAGGGGTTCACAAAGTGATTTCTGCCCTGGGAAATGAGCTTCCTACGGGATCTCTGTGCAGTCAGCACAGGACAATTCAAAGCTGCATACTGAAATTTAAAGCACCTCAATTGCTCTTGGAGATTTTTAATTCCCATTCACTACACAGAAGCCTGAAGAAGACATTGGTCCTTCTGAGTTATATTCAGCCCTTGTGAACAGCATCAGAGAAGATATTGTTTCTCTTGAATGCTAACAGAACATCCTTACTTGTTGCTGGTCAAATAAATTTCATTTTCTATGGGGGAAAAATAAAATGTCAAATTCCGTTGCTATTTAGGTAATTAGTTGGTAGAACATTCTTGGGCAGCAAAATAATTTTATAGATTCACTTTGACCTGGCCTGATGTTGTCTGATCCATTTAAAGGGGATGACCTTAAAGTACATAAAAGATAGACCTCAGGTGCAATCCATGAACCACCTCAGGTACTGCACTGACTACCATTTTTGAAAATGAAGGAAGTAATGCTGTTGGCAAAAACCCAGCTCTGTTGCTCCACAATGGCTTATGGGCTATCAAGAAGCCCTGATCTGTTTCAGCCGTTTTAAACTGCATCAATACTTGGCAGTGCCGCTTAATGCCCAGTTCTGAGTTGGATGCTTAAATGCTACAAAATTTCACAGAAGTTGATCACCAGTGCAGACAGTGGGAATGGGAGAGACATTTTTTCCACTATCACAGAATCAGAGAATCCTTACAGCTGGAAGGGTCCCCTGAAGGCCATCTAGTCCAACTCCCCTATGATGAATAGGGACACCACAGTTAGATAAGGTTGCCCAGGGCCTTATGTAGCCTTGCCTTGAAAATCTTTAGGGACAGGGCATCAACCTATGGCTGCTAATAATTTGTCTGCAGTTTCTATGCTGACCACTCACCAGAGGGGATACTGAATAGTAACAGTACCGAAGTTCTTCTTTTAGGGGACTGACGGACTATCCGGTATCGGGGAACATGAACAATGTATTTAAAGACAATCAAACTCTGGAGTCTCTAAGTGCTGTTATGATGTATTATCCCAGTTTTATTAATCCTCAATTAACTGCAATTTCTTTCAATGTGTGTAAGGGTTCTCTGTTCTGCTTCTTCTTAAAGATCCTCTTGACTTCAGAACCCGTTCCCAACATAACAGCTAATACTTCAGGAATCAGAACTGAATTCACACTGATCTAGCCTTTAAAAATGAACAAGTGGAATCATAAGTTTAATCTACGCCATTCCTGGAACCAAATATTTGTAATTAAATACGTTGCAAAAGACCTTCATGTATACATCTTTTATCTCTAAACTATAAAAATCTCAACACTTAAAAAATCTTGCCAAGCCTTCTCTTTGTCTCATTTAGCTGAATAGGCAGATCCTTGTGAAGAAGGAAAACAGAAAAACACTATTCTGTTTTCACGAGCAACTGATGACTAAGACTTTCTCTCTCTCCTGCATAATTTAATTAATACAAATTGATTCACAATTACAGGGCTGTATGGGAATGATCAAGAATTTCCTTTTATTTAATCTGAAAAGGCTTGGATTCAAAATCCCAGCAGAGGCAGCCACTGATACCCATATAAAGGAACACTTATATCATAATAGACAGCTGGCAATGTCTTGTTATTCTCTAACTCCCAGGGAGAAACCTAATGTCTTGCAGAGCACCACTGCTCAACTGTTTCTTCTTTCTACTTACAGTTCATCCACCGACTCCTCAACACTCAGCTCTTTCCTTTATATGTTTTGCTTTCCCGACACAAGTAAGCATTATGTTTAAGGAAATGAAAGTACTTAATTGTGGTAACTAACAGGTCAGTGAAACCATCAGGAAGATTAACTTAAATTATCTTACGTGCAATTTCTGCATACCTCCCTTCTGTTGGTGTGGAGTAAATTATTGTCTCGAGAGCCATTTTACTCATTATTGCTTTTTCTCTGCAAAGAGACGCAGCTGTTTCTTCTCTATTTTGCACTGTTGGTACATTCAATTCCATTTCATGGATGGCTACACCACTAACCCTGGTACTAGAAAGTATAAGATCTGACTATGTCCTCATTTTCAAACACTGTCATGGGGAAGAGGATACCTGCATGAAAGAAAACTGCACTTTGAGAATGGGGTAGTAGTTTTTAGATTGGCTTTCTCTATACTAATCAGAAAATTGTTCTAAATAAGTCCATGGTAAAATACAGATACTTGATGCTGTACTTGCAGCAGAAATACTGCTGCCCCTTTTTTAATTTTACAGACTTCAAGAACAACAACAAAAGAAAAGAAAGGAAAGGAAAGGATAAAAGAAAAGGGTTAAATGGCTGGTGTCTTTTAGGACATAATGACAACTTGTGATGCAACATTAAAATGCCACCATTGTTATTGCGAAAGTCATCTCAAGCAACCTTTCAGCTCTGATGGTGGAACCTCTCCAGCAGGATCTTCTCGCCTACTCCTATACAGCTTGTTTGTGGCACTGCTCAGGCGTGATGCTGACACTGGCCAGGTAGTATTAAAAACAAGGGGAAAAGAAGGGATAATAAAGGTCTACCGTTCTTGCTCTCATCATCATCATCATCGGTTTGTGGCATTTAATCCTCCAATCAGCAGTGATTTTTCAGGAACAAAATGTCCAACAGCTGAAAAAACATACAAGCTATAAACATTTTTTTCTCAAAGGATGCAGCATGTAAAATAATGCCCATTCCTGTAGCATTTTGACTGCTATTTCCCAGTTGACTGTGATGACACTTTTGGGGTAACCATGCTGAGGGGCAGATGGGGTTAGCTTCAGATGGCGAGGAGAAGAGTGGCACTTCTTTTCCTGCTTTTTTTTTTTGTTATTATTTTTTCTTACAGACAGCAGAGACAGCCCTGCCTGCTAACACTGTAGAAGGGGATTCAGCCCTGCTGAATTCACTCCGGGTAGTTAAGAGACCCAGCTCTTAAGCTCGGCTGGAATAGGTAGCGTTTCTCAAACCAGCATGTGCCTGCGGCGGTGGAGCGCCAAGTGATCTGAGCGGGAAAAGCTGCGGTCACAGTCTGCACACTTGAATGGCTTCACTCCTGTGTGCTTGCGGTAATGCCTCGTCAGTTCGTCGGAGCGAGCAAACTTCCAGGTGCAGCCTTCCCAGGTACATTTGTAGGGTTTTTCTCCTGGGAGAGACAAAAGAAAGAGAGAGGGGGGTGGGAAACAGGTGGTGACTTTTCCCTCATTACTCTTAATCCTCACAGCCTCCTCTGTAGGCTTCCCATGAACACCCACTGCCTAGGGGTTTCTTTAGGCCAAATTACACAATTACTATGTACTGAATCTGCTGAATATAAGGAAAGGGCCTTGTGATTTATCATTCCTGTGGCATTCACATGACTAAGAAAATCAACAGGATTAAGGCACCAGTAAAGATCCTACCTTGCAGGAGTGATGCGGGGATTAGCGTAAGGACAAAGGGCTGTGTAATTATTCTCATGGTTACTGTACAACTTTGCTAGCCTCATCCCATCAGGCTATACCTTCTCCCAAAACACACAGACTACCCTGTTTTTCAGCAAGTTATCAAAGGGTGCCACAGACTTCCAACTATTTTTAGGAAGTTTATGAAGGTTTCTAATTATTTGGATAAACAACACTGCAGGCCATTTCTTAGCAAGCTGATAAAAATGACTGATCATTTCCCAAGGAAACATAAAAATTCAATCAGCAAAGTGTTCTCTTTATTTACTGCTCTCACTCACTTTCAGTAAAATTAATTCCATGTGCAAGATGTTACCAGGAATGGTGTATCATTTTTAAAAGTACTTAGCCGCAGGACTTGCACAAAGTTGTTGATAAAATCCAATTTACTTCAATGACATCAGGCTTAGGCTAAGAACAGATTTTTGGAAAATCCCAACCTCTGCTTTTTATTTGAAGTCAAGCATCATGTTCTGCCTCAGCTTCTGTGTTGCACAATGCCACAGCAGAAGATTAATATGGCTGATCCAGACCTTATGTTTTGATGAAGAAACTGTTATAAAATCCCATTTTTGTCATCTCTGAAGGCCTTTCTTGTTTGGGATTTTTATCACTGCTCATTACTGTCTACAAGTTAAATGCTCTTGGGAATTACCTTCGCCCCACAGTTGAGCTTGCTTCAAAACTGAGGAGAAACTGTGTGAGGTCCACATGTGTGTTCCCTTGGTGTGTCAAAAGTGATTTCTTACCTCCCTTTCCTACACCAGCTAACCACAAGCAGGACAACATAAGAGCATCGCTGCAACAACTGTTTCCTTTGTCAGTTATTTATTATCGTTTATGAATCATACGCAGCTTGCAAGATGCTATTTCAATTTTACAAACCAGTGATGCAACACTTGCTGTGTCGTAGGCAGTACCTCCCTCCAAGTACTTCTGAAAGTCAATAAACGTTTTGCTGAGAGCCCAAAGTTTCAAAATCAATGCAAAGTTCAAACAGGTCTGAGAAGCCCAGCTGAAATGGATGTTGCTGTCAGGAAGTCAGATGCTGTACAGGCCTTGGCCACCCGTACAGTTGTCAGCAGCACTTGAACTCACTGGGGTGGTACCTTCTGGGTTCCATCTGGGCTGCACTGCAGTTTTGGTATTCAATAGGGTAAGAAACTTGCTGTGAGGAGAAACCAGTGATGCAGGCTCCAAGGTGACAGAATCACAGAATATGCAGGGCTGGAGGAATCAAGTCCAATTCCTGTCTCCACCTAGGACGACCTAAAACCCAAACCCTGTGTCTGAGAGTGCTATCTTGCAGCTTAGCGCCATGACCACAGCTCTGGGGAGACTGTTCAGTGCTTGACCACCTGCTGGTGAAGAACCTTTTCTTGACACCCACCCTGGCCTTCCACGACGTGGCTCCATGCCATTCTGCAGGCTGCCATGAGGCCTCCCCTCAGCTACTCTGCTCTGGGCTGAACAAATCAAGGGACTTCAGCTGCTTCTCATGCATTTTCCCCTCCAGACCCTTCACCATATTCAGTGCCCCCATTGGACACTCTCTAATAGTTTTATGTCCTTCCACTGTGGCATTCAGCCCTGCCCCCAGTGCTGGAGGTGCACTGCACAGAGCAGAGTGGGACAGCCCCTTCCCTCACCCAGTGGCAGCACTGGGCCTGATGCACCCCAGGATATGGTTGGCCCTTTGGGCTGCCAGGGCACGCTGTTGGCTCACATTCAGCTTGTTGTCAACCCAAACTCCCATACCTCTTTCCGTAGGCCTGCTTTTCACTCTCTAATCCCCTAGTATCTAAGTATACTCAATGCTGGCTGGATTTGCAAAACCCACAGTGCATAGTCAGAGTGCTCTGCCAGCAGTCATGTCTCCGACCTGACCTTAAGGGTCTCAACAGAGCACAAAGCACAGAAGAGCATTCATTGTCCTCCTGTGAGTAGGACATGCAGGAGCTGCATGGCACACAGCAGATCACACACTCTTGGCAGTGACAAAGTGCTATAAAATGTGCCCTGATCTGCCACTGCATCTTGCATATGTGTCCTTACTACAAACAGCTGGTGCGAAGCGCTGTTCAATATAAGTCTCCCTATGTGACCTGGCAGGTCTGCCCAAATAGCCTTGTCGCACCGCATGAGCAATTTATAAGGCAAGAACTTGCTGCTTCCAGCTTTACTGTAAACATTCTTCTCTTGAAACTGTGATCTTGCCCCCCATTGGTTTCTTTGACTACAGAAGCCTCCAGAACAAAGCAGGGAGGTATTTCCTATGCTCTAAATCCTCACTGAAAAAGATCTGAAAATCTGTGTCTCTGTTGATCCCAAGATCCTTCACTGCAATAGCCACTTTAGTACAAGAAGTCCCAAACTGTTTTCTGCGTTAGAAAAGCAGTGGGAAAACCTGATGTGGATGGAAAACGACAGAAAAATGCCATAACTAGTTTGTTTGTCCTTTCAAAGGGTATCACTGCAGATAGGAAATGAAAGCCAGCCAATAGGAAGATGTGAGCATGGGTCACCCAGCTGAAGTTCCCAGGTGCTGCTTTGAGCCCTTCTCCTCAATGAGTCCTGCGTACCCAGCCCCTACAGAACTATGCACAAGAGACAGGACTAACTGCATTCCTCTCACGCTATTTACACCACTGACGGAAAATATCTCTTACAAGTTCAACCCAGGGAGACCTTTCATTATTTTCAATTAAATATAGATGTATAGTGTAAGGAAGAAAAAAACAAGACAGTGCAGTGTTACTCTAAAGACATTCAGTAATATACACCTTTAAAAAGCGACTGTCAAAGAAACGTTGAAATTCAGATACAGTTTTCCCTAAAGATTAATGACAACATTTTACACAAACATAATTTTTAGGGGAAAAATTATAACGTTACTTTTCTATTAAACTCCTACATTATTTGTGGATGGTTATGTGCTAGAAAAATGAAGTTCTTATTCATAGGCAATACTACATTAACTGTGAACCTTTTGCTTGGTAACATCCCAAGTCAAAGTCAAACACTCAACCATTTCAACTCAGTTCTGCCTTGTGTGAGCACTTTAGTTGAAATATCTAAGACACTCTCAGATTCAATGTACCTCTTGTTCTTGGGCTCCTTCAATAGCTCAGCAGATGCCAGAGCATGGGCCTCAGAGTTACTGCCATGCACTGAGGCACCCAAATGCTCATTCAGCTCTGAGGATCAAAGGCAGGCTCCTTGCCCTAAGTAGTGGAAACATGGGAATGGAGAAGATGAGATAGTGGACAAGTTCTGGAAAACAGCAGGAAAGATAGCGTGGAAAGAAACTAAGAACCTGCAGTAATTAGGGACAAAAAGAAAACTGGGAAAAGAAAAAACACCATTAGATTGTTTAATCTTCTGAATCTTTAAGGTTTTAGACTCGTACAAGGAGCCTGTTTAAAAATAAAAGCCTGAAGCTGTGATAATTTTCACAGGGGCAAGCCTTCTACTTCCCCACCAGCCTTTGCAGGCTCTATTACTTGGACCTGAAACCTGACAAAATGATCCTGAAACATAGAGAAATCACATTCTGGTGGTATCCTACAGCTTTGCAACAAATGGACGGTTAACAGTATATCCTAACAGTCATTTACACAAATAAAGTGAGATTGAGGAGTATGAGAAGATTCTTCTAGACTGTTTGCTGTACAAAATGAGTGTTTTCTATTGTCTGGAGGGGAAAAGTTAATTAGAAAGTTTTAAACATATGACTCAATGCCCTGGATGGAACTAGTCATTTTTTAATCTTCTATAAACAAAATATCTGTTTCTAAGAGCACTCCAAAACATTGCCTTTTCTAATCCAGATGCCACAATCCAAATTAGTTTAATTAGTCTACTATATTAATTTTCCTATGCTACCATGATGCTTCTCACTTAAGCACATAAGAACACAGTTACAACAGTCATTCACACAATCTCTCTAAACTCAGGCAAATAATGAATTAATAATGCTGAATAATGACCATTATTTAGTCAATCCTTCAAAAACTTTCTGCCCTCCCTACAGTATTCACGTACTCTTAATTTCTGGAAGATCATTCATCCAAGGAAATAAATCTCCCCCAAACTTCTGCTTTACTGTTTAGTGACATTCACACACTCCAAAGAAAAGGTGCCATAAGTTGATACCAGCAAGACATCACGTTGTGTAACAGATGAAGGAACCACAACCTGCTCTGCACAAGAATTTCCCACGTAGTACACTCCTCAACAATTTTCTTCTGCCCACCAATTAGCTGCAATCACAGTATTTGATGCTGATGCTTCAAAGGAAGGTGCAACAGAAGTCCTATGTAAAGAATAATGGGGTGTGCTGCCAGCATGGAAACTGCTCAGGAACCCCATAGAACAGAGCTGGGCTTGCATTCTTTGAAAATGTATTGACTAAAATTGCAGATACTCTATTGTACACCTGTAATCCCTTTTGTTTGTGTATTATTTAAGCTTCATTTATTCATCTGTTTAGCAGGCTTTTGGCAATTATGCTACTGAGTAATGATGAGGTAACTGTCTACTACCAGGACAGAAAACATCCCAGTGATCTAGAAGTGACCAATTTTTCTCTGACATAAACTCCTTTCTTTCTCTGTTATTAAAGGTGATGTCATGACCCTTCCCACCTGTGTCCCATCTATCTGCTTTTTCTCCATGTAACTCTCATCATGAATCTGAGTTCTCACTTCTCCTCTCTGTAGCTCCTTCTGCAATGGTATTCATCATTTTGAAACAGTGATAACATTTTTACATCAAGTAAGATTCACCAACAAAGTATACTCGGGGGAATGTTGAGGATTACAGGCTTAGCCATCTAGTCAGATTTGTCTGCATTTAAGCTTTCATTATCTTGTGAAAGAGCCACGTGTTAAAATTCAATTTTTATTTAAAAAGTTTGCAAAACACTTGAAATGAAACTCTGTTTACAGTTTTCTGAAGTGTTTCCAAACAAGGAGCATGGGAGCGTAAGGGAGATGCTGTCCCTCACTCCATTCACAAAGTACAATGGCTTAAGCCAAACTTGCATGGTTTAACGGGTGGCTCCTGCCCAGCTCTGCTACTTACAACCACATCTTTATACAATCCTTATTCAGTTTCTGTTCTCATTAGTCTGAAGGAGTATTCCCCACAAAAAAACAAAACAAAACAAAACACAACACAACAGAATGAGGTCCTAAAGAGTTAGCCCATAACAAGTTGAAAGAGAACAAATAACAGAGCAACCATGCCTCTGCCTATGTCTGATGATATTACATATTCTAGTTGAAGTCAACAGGTCTGCAATTCTGCAGGTCAGGACATCTCAGAGCTATTCCTGGTTTGGTTCCTACTACGGAAGTACTATGCAATATACGTGGAACGCTATGCAAAATATATAGCATACAGTATTTATGTCAACTGGGTTTCAGCTCTCACGTAAACACCAGAACCATTCTCAAACACATATTGTGAGACTGCGAGAGGGAAAATCAGAAACTGAAAACCACGAATAATGGGTAATTAGATTTTGCATTTCTACTAAAAGTAAGTGATTTCAGGCAGAAATCTTCTTACAGCAAAAACACCATCTTATAAAGAGCACCCTCAGGCACTCCTGGCAGGAAGAGGGCAGCTTAGCTTTTAGACACAAGGAAAAGGGAAAAATGACAACTCTTATGTTTTGTGTGACATTTTTATTAGTATTATTTTTTAATGAAAAAACATTTGAGCACTTATAAAGCACTTTCCAACTTCAAAGTGCCTTGCGAAGATATCTTTTTACAAAAGTATATTAATACTTTATAAAAGTATGGCTTCATAATAGCACAGTGTAACAAACACTGTGTCTCCTGCAGGTAGGAAAACCAATGCAGTAAGCACAAGCAGCCTTCCCAAAACTGCACAGAAAGTGAATAGCAGTGTATTAGGAACAACTTACTTTCTGTACAAAGACCATTAGATCTCAGTTCCACCCCTCTGAACGTCTGAAATATTTTGAATCATCTTGATTCACAAGCCTAATTCAATTATTCTGGTGTCTTTCAAAAGGTGATTTTGGATCTCAGTTTCCAAATTATCTTTTCAGTGAATACAGTGAATTTGAATTTTGTTTCAGTATTGTTGAAACATGCAAATTAAAGATCTTTCTGGGAAGAGATTAAAGTTTCGTATCAGTTTAGCAAGTCTGGGAAAATAATTTCTACGAGCAGAACAGGATCTACAGTGCTAATTGTGGCATGTCTTGAAATTCAGGTTTTTTACTCCTTGTTCTCAAGCAAAACAAAGGGACATGGTTACTTCACATGAACAAAATGACTTCTTCAATTCAAAAGCACAGTGACAATCTGCACTCTTAAACAACAGACAGAACTTCAACTGATTTTTGACGGTTTTAAAAGCAATTATGCTTAAGCTCTGATTCTGATAATTCAGATCCAAGTCATTTTCCCACATCACAGCACACAAGTATCTTTATTTCACTTTATTGTTGACTATGAGTGCTGTTTGTCATCCTTGTCACTCCCTCTGCAAGACCAGTACTAGTTCAGGACCATTATCTATTTCCTTCTCTTGCATGTCGTTCTAACATCCCTTTAGGTTCAGCTTCAGTTTATTGCTATTCTATACAAATAAGAAAAACTCTGTTCCTAGACTCAACAAGAACTAGATTCTCCCTAACTCCATCTCTCCAAATTCATCTCACCAGTCTCAGTCCTGTTCTGTCACTGTATACTCAGAAGAGAAACAGTTCACACATGAAGCTTCTCTTCCACATTTTCTCTCCTTATGGTTCTGCAGAGACTTTGTCCTTTGATTGAACATACGTAGCACTATGTGAGAAACAAATGAATTAACACTCTGTGACAAGGACTGGTTATTTACCTCACCAAAGATGTATCTGAAATAAAATGACAAACACAATGCTTATTACAACAGAAAAAATAACATTTTTGGAATTGTAAAAAGCCTGTTCCCACGCACCTGAATTCAGGAGTCAGATCAAACCCCAACAACAGATGTCAAACAGCATTTCTTACGCTTCCTGATCATTTTTTCCTAAATGTCAAGGAGATTTTGCACATGTATGTAGGTACATACATGCACACTAAGGTATTCGTACATGCTTACATATATATGTATATCCACTTGGAGCAGAAGAGGGAATGGAAATTTCCTTCTGCTCTCCAGCCACAATATGGGGCCATCAAAATTCAGTTCCACGGTAATGATGAGATTTTTCCTTTTATGGCAACATCCACTCACAAAGAAATTTGTGAAAGGTGATGCAACAGGCCTCTGCTTACATTCGTGGCCAACTGCACAAAGGGTGATAGCACAGCTGCACAGTGACTCTCTTTTTCTAGGGTGCTGCTGCTCTGGGGCTTAGTCTGGATTCCTCAAATAAAACATCAAATTCCTCAAATAAAACATCATTTTTTATTTGTGGTCTGTAACTGCAAGGGAGATGTCATTTAAGTGACACTTCCTTTTCCATCTACAAGAACTGTGCCTTTGATTCTGCTCCTGCCACTCCTGGATGCTCCACAACTTGCTCCACCATGTTCACCAAGAGCAATACTCATGTTTCATGGAATGAAAACTAAAACCAAATTAACAACAAACAAACAAAGAAAAGTCCCACAGAAATAACAATAATAATAACAATAAACCGACAACCAAAGGCTCCAGGGGATGAGCTTCATTCAAAGGGCAGGACCCTGGTGTGCCACTCTGTTCACAGAAGCAAAGCATTAAAAAACCCTAAAAACTTTGCTAGCTAAAAAAATGGATTGTGAATAGCACTGAGCTTTTCAAATGTAGAGATACCAATTTTATCACCATAAAGTATAGAATAAACAAATACAATACGAAAGAAAAATATTAACCAACAAAATACACAAGATGAGGGAAGAGTCTGGGAGATCATTAGAGTTAATGCAACCAAGATACCACAAAACTTCATATTCTGTGTAGAGAAAATACTGAAGTATAGAAAAGAACCACCTGTCCTACACATCTGATCTTTCTCTTTTCACAGGAAAGGAGAAGTTTTGCAGAATTTTTCCAATTTTCTGCTTACTCATTTGCAAAAAATGTAGATTGAAAACACTAGCTTTCAGGCTCTGCTTTATTTTTTTCCTTCCAGGCATGGGAAAAAGCAAAGAAGAAACAACAAAAAACAACAAAAAAGGAAATTTGAGTGAAATATTAAAGCAAAGGCTTTTGTGAAACTTACTTGTAGTTACTCTCAAGGACTTTGTTTCTGATTGACAGGCTGCCCTGCAAAGGATGGGCATGAGCAACTCCGCACACGCTTCGCAAAGGACATGTGGGGATCACCAGTCATGGATGTTTCAGCAGCAAGTTGCTATCCTGTTCTCTGCCTGGGATTGGAAGAGAGGGCTGCAAGAGTTAACATCCCTGGAAGCTCTGTGATGTGTCTTTACTTCTCTAGGTCTGGGTGCATCTGGGTGCAACATCTGGGAAAGCACTTTGGAGGGAATGGGATTAGAGAGGTCTTTCTTGCCTTCATGCCACTGCAGGGTTACATAGAAATGGTAGACCACAATCATGCCTGAGACCTCAGATGAACTACAGTTCTTTGGAGGTAGAATATTAAGAACTAAATGGTTCACTTAGAGAAAATTCTATTCTGCATAATGAAATCATCATTATTCCCTTGTGCCACACACAGACAAAACACATATGCACCCCATATTTACAAAGTCAGGGGGCATGGTTGAAAATATTTTTCATAACCTAGAGACTGAAAGCAATCACAGACACAATTAGACTTGCTTTCCCATCAAAGTGCCTTGGAATAACCATGTGGGCACCCTTCCATATCGGCACAGCATCAGACCTACAATGCAGAGAAACGACTCCCTGTGTGTAAGGTGAGTTCAGAGTTTGCAAAATGCGCCAGAAATGAAATCATTTAACTTTCCACAGAGCAGCTTTTGGAAGAGAACTGGATGTACAAGCTCCCTGTGGTATGGACACCTGCCCGTAAGTAGCTGGATTCGGACAAATACCTCAGTACATTCAGGCAGCTAGAAGAGGTTCGTATTTCTGAACATCACCTTACTAGGATGTGGTGGCATGGGTGAGTCTGCCTTCATACCCCCGTACGTAGTCAACCAGGTGAATAATTTGTGTTTCTTCTAAATAGAAACTGCACAAAGAGAAAAAAACTAGACATGAAGGCTTCCATGAAATAGACAGGATTCCGCATTGGAAAGCTCTACTGTTTATTGAATCTGGCAGTAAATTTTAAACACTACAAGAAAATTGTTTCTTAAAAAATAAAAGCATCACCCAATACAAATAGAACCTCGTATCTTACTTAAAGCAAATTGCTTTTAAAATTGGCTTTGTTTGTTTGAATTCCTAAGTTTTGGAACAGCGCAGGAACCTGCTGTCGCTGCTTTATTCATCCATCAGGTTTACGTGCAGGAGGAAGAGTTCTGGGAAAAGAGCCTGTGGAGCACGTAGGACATGAGAAAGGAAAGCAGGGCTTTTGAAGAGAGAGTCTGGAGGGCAGGTGTAAAGAGACGTTGATTTTAAAGGAGGCCAAAAATCTACACAGTCCAAGTCAAATCCAAGAGGATTATTTTAAAAATGTTGCTTCTTCCCAGTACTTGTCTAAGAAAGGATTACAAACCTGTAAATATCTCTCTGGAACATATAGCTAGCAAAAGGCATTAAACAGACCTTAAGAAAACAACAGGTAATGAATGGAGTTTTAAATCCTACAGTGCAAAAATAACTTTTTTGGTGCCTCCGACTTCTTAAGTCTGCTCTGAAATTGCTGAAAGGAAAAAGTGAACAAAGACTAATGACAGGGGCCCTTTCATATTAAAATAATATATGGAGCAACAGTGAGCGAGAGGAATGCAATGTTTGAAAAAGCACAGACTAAATAAAACACCCATGCACTCACTAGCCCTCTCTCCTCTAGGGTGGTGTCTCAACCCAGTGAAAAAGGAACTTCTTGGGGAGGAAATGTCATTTTCTCAGGTACAAAATCACATTTCTGAGATGCTTAGTGTCTCCATGTAATGCTGGGGAGAACACCCTGACACTGACAAGTAGGTTTCATTACGTCTGCTGCAAAGGTATTTGCTCTCATATCTCAGGAATGATATAGGCGTTGATCAAGGACAAAACTCCGAACACTGAAAAAAATTATTTGGCCCAGGGGCTACATTCAGCATGATTCTGTGAGTGCAGCCCCAACTTCTGCAGCAGGGGCACCAAGAAGGGTGATTCAGACTCAGTGTAGGTTGGGGCTCACAGATGAAAAGCAGCAGTCAGCCCTGTGTCTCACAGGAGGTGCTTCAGACAGGGAAGAAGCTTCCATGCCTTCCACAACCCCTCAGAGGCAGGAGCAAAGCCACAATTGTGCCTATAAGACTCCCACCCTGCCCTACAGTCATGGATTGAATCCATTCCCACTTCTCGCCTACTGAAACATCCCAGGCCTTTGCTGCCATTGACCCCAGGAAGCAACTCTGCCACATTCCTCTAGGAATCAGTAACTAACGACTGAAAACAGACTTTTGAGGAAAAAGAAATTGCCTATCACTCCTACAATGCTGGCTTTAAGAAACACCACAGAAATGGGAAGACAGAAAACAATCTCTTCTGTATCAGATGTTGAAAAATCATGTTCCATGTTCCATATAACCTTAAAGCAGGCATCCTATTTCTTTATTCAATTCTTCAGGATGATTCACACATTTTAAACTCCTTGGGCATTTTCATATGGTAAAAGGGTGGCCACATGAAGCTAGAAGTGGATTTAGCTCTGAGCAAGTTTAGATGTGAAATCCAACATAAATCAAAATCCCTTTAAGTAACTATGCAGTTAGTGGGTTAGATTTCTCAGGTCATACTGCCTGTGCTCGGCACCACTTTGGCTGTGACGCATTCACACCACACAGTGTACTCCACACACTTAGAAGAAAGGGAAGAGCTTTAAATATACTCCACATGTACTATCCATTATACATTTCAAATCCGTGTTCTTTACCAAGCCCCCTAGCAGACAGGATAATTTGCCTCTTCCATTTACATAACATGGCTCAAATTTACATTCTTTCTCTCCATTTATGAGGTGACATATAATGCCTATGAAAACTGGGCCACAATACACAAAGGTTAGTTTTGGTACCAATTGGCCTGTCATTCAGGTTGAAGTAGGACATTACAGACTAGGATTTGTAGACCAGATAGCCTCTGGATCAGAAGAGAAGATGTGGCCAGTGCGACAGCCTGCCCCTGTTGTGTGGAAGAACTTAGGAGTGCACACAGTGCATGCCCTGGGACATCACCGACAGCCAGCAGCGCGGAGATGGGCTTCCTCCAGTATCTCTGCTAGGCAGCCAGAAATTGTCATTCTTTTATATTCACACTTTCTATTATTTAGTGCATTTTACACCAAGACAACTGAAATCACTACACATAGAAACGGCTCTGTGTTTTTCTTGTGATAACTGTCATCTATCCAAAAGGGATTTTCACTCTGTCAGGCCTCATTTGTAATGTTGTGGCAATTAGCCTAGGGGGTCCTGGGTGTCTGTTCTTAAACTCCCTCTTCCCTTTCTTAAAGCTCACTTCCTTGGTCTCCCATCTTTCCATACACAACCTTTATCCAACACTACTATGCTGACAGAAACTATTATAGCAATATGAGGGCTGTTCCGAAAGTAACACCTCCTATTTTATGATGTTGGCTCACAACATCAGAGGCAGATGTTGGTGGTATGGCAGCAAAGGTTGAACCTTTCCACCAATATTCCGATACATGCTGTTGCTGTGTGACAGATGGCAGCAGAGGGTCAGTCTGACAACATGGCATCTTACATGGAAGTGCATCTGAAGCAATGGTGTGTCACTGAATTCCTCTGTGTGGAAAAAAATGCACTCACTGATATTCCTTGAGGCTTGCTGAACTTTTGTGCAGACCAAACAGTGTATGTGAGCACAGTGAGATGGTGGGCAGTACATTTCAGCAGCAGGGACAGTGATGTAAAAGGCAAATCACATTCCATATGGCCCTGCTGATTTTTACAAGTGTATCATACAGGCTCTTTTCATCACTGAAAAAAAGTATAGCTAATGGTGGTGACTATGTTGCAAAATGGTGTTTTACAGCTGAGAGTTTTCTCTATCAAATAATGTAATTGTGCTGTTCGTATCTGTTGTAGTTTCCATGGAAATAAATAGAAGGTGTTATTTTCCAACTGACCTGCATATACACTTGAGATGTACTGTGTCACCTGAGACGTTACTGTCTTGCACTAGCCTAACCGCATGGCTTTGTCCATCCACCTTCACATCTCCAGCTTACTTAGTTTCATTACAGTTACAGATAATTTAAAAATAATCATCACATGAAATATGGCAGGGAAATCGCAAATATTTTTGAGCACTTTGCAGCTTTTCATTGCCATTTCAGAAATCTGCAGCCAATTAGAGAGAAGGTTGAGATACGTCTTTGAATTTATGGCATGAAAATATCTGCATACTTTTTGCCAAAATAATGAAATCTTTGACAGTTATTGCCAATTTTACAGCTGCAAAGTCCCATGATTTCCAGTTGCATCAACATCACAGATCAGATATTAAAATCTAGTTTTCATAACCCCTGCCAATTTCTCAACAGAAGGTATGATTTGCCTCTTCAATTTATATAAAACATAGCAGATTTTCATAACCTCTGTTTTAAAGGAAGAGAGTCAGTAGATCTTTCACAAACTAGGTCTGGTAGAAAAGGAAATATCATTTCTTTAAGATAAATGTAAATATTTTTAGAAGTAAATTTTGATGGTACAAAACCAAACCAAACCAAACAAAAAGAGAATACAGTGGTAAGAATGAGTATTTCTTTAGCCTGAAATGTTCTGAAATGCCCTACTAGAACCATCAACAGCAACTTTCATACCTCCTAAATGACCTGAAATAGCAGTAACATATCATAAAATAATGCTATAGTTTTTTCCCCTGGTTGTCTTCAAAACAAAAGATGCACACTAAAGAAGATGATTTACAAGTCAGTACACCAGTACAACAGTACACTGTACTGAGCTTGCAGGGAATGGAAGTTTTAGCTTTCCACCACCATTAACTCTCTGGGCTGTCAGGAGTGCCTGTGCTGAACGCAACACGGACACACACAGCCAAGGAATGCAACCCAAGGCTGCTAACTTTCTGATTTTTCAGATTATTCCTTTATAGAAACACACATTGATATTTTTCTTTATGATCACTGAAGAAGAAACCAATTCAACACAACCTCGATAAGCCGTTTTCTCACCATTTTCTCCTTGCAGAAAGAGTAGATTTACCTGAGCTACAAGATTGACGGCGAGCCCAGAAGGCTCTTCATCACACCCGATACCTCTTGATAGCTTTATCAGATGATTTGGCAAAGCAGCACCAAGAACCTGATACTAGAAAGAGAAATTTAATAGCAAGAGTTTGTGATTTATGAAACACTCCAACGATTCCAGGTTTCACTTGCACGTTTCCGAGTTTCAGAGCTGATGCACAATTCAAGGCTGCCCCCCAGTGGACTCCATGCCCACACACTGCACTAAACTTGGAGAAGTTGGTAAGTACTCAGAAGCCACATGATAGCATCCTGAAAATGAAGGGAGACTCCAAGAGAACTGAATGCAACGGGTACTGTGTATAACATTTTGCTTCCATTTTTAATTACATTCAAAAGAAATTTACTTTCCAATCAGTAACGCTGTCCTGTCAAAAAAAAAAATCACATATTTTTTCTTCTGATATCCAAACGAATGTTACTGTGAGTGAATTTACTATGCACTTATAGTAAATGAAAAAGAAAATTAATTTTCAAACACGTTCTGCATAGTTTAAAAAATGCTAGCACAACCAGCCTGTATAAAAAAAAAAAGTCAAGATTATGCAATGCTGAGTTTCTATGATCCTTATTCAGAAAGTTTCCTATTCAAACGTGCTCACCCTTGCGTGCCTAGCTGTCATAATTCATTTATACCTATCCAAAACTGCACACTAATTACTGTGGGTCATATGTGAATAATTAACTTATTTTGCCTGAAGCAACAGTGCAAACCAAGATAAAAAATGTAAGATGAGATTACTACATAGAGTATGCTCATGGCCAATGCTATGTGTGAAGTCAAAATACATCAGCTTCTTACCAAGACCAGAGAAGTATATGAAAACAAATTTATCAGCACAATACAGATTTTCTCACTGGATCTCTGGCTAAGTTCAGTACTCACTCTCTCTATAGACTACACTTCTTATATTGCAGCATGAATGAATAGATGATAAAACGGTTAGCAGCTAATCAACCATTTAATGAAGGTTTTTGATTTCATGTTATTTTTCCTCATGTTTTCTCCTTGAAGGAATGAACCAATATCCAAAATACTTCAGGCAGTTGCCTTATGGGATGGGTATTCTATTCAGCCAGCTAACAGACAAGTACCTGAGCTTCCTCTGCATTCAACAGTGAAGGAGAAGTACCTTCAGATGCCAATTCCTGGGTCAACCTGAAGAGGGAATAATGCGCCCCAGAGGTACCAATCCCTCTTCTATGACTATCCAGAGATTCCAGACAGATAGCATAGCCTAGACATCCAACTGCTGATGAGACAAAGCTGGATAGATGAATTCTATGATTACTTTTGGTACAGAAACTCTCTTCATGCTACTGGATAGTTATAGCTGAAGAAGTTGAAATTATCAACTACATTTTATCTTTCGGTGCCTAGTTTTGAACACTGAGTGCATTCAGTAGTGCAGAATACCCAACATTGATTTTGGGTGATTTGTATGCAAGAGTTATCAGCCAGGAGATCATTAATGAATCACAGAATCATTAGAGAATAGGGAAACAGTTTAGGAAACAAGAAAATGAAAAAGAAGAGAGAGGAGTAGAGCTATAGTGGGATAAAAAAGTAAAGCAAAGGACAGAGTGCAAGGCAAAGGATAGGGGTACATAAAACACATTAGAAGACAAAATGTACAGGAAAAGAATAAGAAAGAAGAAAAAAGAATTAAGTCAAAACATAATACATTAAGATAGAATGCACAAACATTAATGGAAAGACATGAAGAAATCAGAATAATTGGCCTGGAGGGGAACCTAATGAAATACCCAGAACATTCCTGCTGTTATAGGAAAGGATTTTCTATTTACAGGAATGAGTTATGTGATAAATATCAAGACAAAGTCTTGCTCAGTATTCCTCTCAGTGAAAACCCTGCTAATCAAAAGATGTACTGAAAAGAGTGATGAAGAAGTGGCTTCATCTTAAATGGAGAAGCTATCACTTGTCTTTTAAAGTAGTATCTCATAACATTTAGATTATGCAGCAACACAGAAAACACCAGCAGGTTCTCAACAAAAAACAACATTGTGCTAGATGCTGGACAAACACCATCTTGTCTCCAGGGAGTTACAAGAATGTTGAAGTACATTAAGAACAGATTAATCAATACATTTAATTTAAGATCAGCAGCATTCTGTTCACTGCCTTTTTAGCCATTCCAGCAGTAACCTTTTAAATTGTTCTAGATGACCTCAAAGAGTTGTTCCTGAGTTTATCCACAATAAAATTGCAACGATTACACACCAGTGCTTCAGTTACTCTTACATGCCTGTCATGCAGAGTAGTACCAAGCAGCCCTTAAGGTCAATAAGAAAACCAGGTATTGATTATGTATTATATTATGGAATGGGATCCAGCTCATGCAGATGCATCTCTCTTGTTTCTGTGTCACAGGGATCCAGTGCAATCTATTCTCATAAAATGACTGACTTCCATTTGCAGTAGGTGGTAGGTGCATTAGAAAGCATCCAGAAAGAAATTCTGAGTTCTTGCATTTACAATTCAATTGTATTTAGCAACACTTATCACTGAAAGGCTTCATCTGTAAAAGCACATAATAGCACAATAGGAGCACAATAGGAGCTGCTGAGTGAAAACGTTGGTGCTTAAGGTTTATGTCCACACTTCTTCAGTTTTTTTTTTATTTTGGATAGCTTTGGTTGGCCCCAAACAACAATCATCCACTGTCGGTTGAAACGCATTAGATGTATCCATGCAGGCTACTTTTCTGTTAACTTTCAACTGAAAAGAGTCCAGTTTTTGATAAGAGAGCTTGTACTGAAAAGCAAAATATGGGAAATAAGAATGATAGGGAAGTTCAATTCCAAAGCAAGCTTATGATCTGCACCACCATGCCAAAGCAGATGCACCTGCAGACATCCCTGTTATTTACGTTCAGACTTTTGTCTCCTGGCGTAGGATGGCAAGTTCAATAGGTCCTAAATTAGGCAGAAAGGCTTGACAGAACCACGCAATGCCAGTGCCAGCAAAGCCTTACCTGTGTGCGTCCTCCGGTGAGCTTTCAGGTGGGAGCTTTTTGTGTATACTTTGTTGCATCCCTCGAAATCACACCGATGGATGCGTCGCTTCCTGGAGTCTGGAGACTCAGACCTTCTCTGACGCCTTGTGCTCTCAATACTGAATGGCGAAATTGAACTAAAGAACAAAATAGAGGGAAAAAGGAAAAATGAAGCAAGAGCACAACATATATCTTGGACCTCAAAAGATTAGTAGCAAAGCGCTGTGCCAAAGGCAACCCGATCTTAAATGTTACATATTTTCTTTTCTGCATAATAGTCAGCAGCACCTCTTTGAAACTACTTATGTTTGAATGAGAGTATATTCTGCAGTATTACATAATTCAAGTCTTGATTTAGAAGTGCTTATTGCCAGAGAAAACACCAGAGAAAAATAATGCCTCAATAATGAGCCAGCCTGACTTTACCTGAGTTTTATTTCTATTTTACATGACCAGTTCCAAGTTCAGTGAACCTTGATTTCTAAACAGTCTTCTAGAAAGACTCAGTAATTTCTCATTGATATGTTTAAATTCGTAAAAATTCTGACAACTTTTATGAAGAAGTGTTTCTAGTACCCAGATCTTGGCTACGAATCCTCACGTTTGGCCAAATATCCATTGTGTCCTTGTATACAGATTGCCAAGAGATTCTCATCACCTGGCAGCAGTAATTTTTCGATTTCCTTATTTAACAGTTCTCAGTCACCTGAAAGTCATAGAAGCTTAGAATGGTTTGGGTTGGAAGGGACCTTTAAGATCACCTAGTTCCAACCTGCCTGCTATCAGTAGGGACACTTCTCTCTAGACCAGGCTGCTCAAAGTCCCACTGAATTCCTTTCAGACCACTGAATTGAGCAGTAGCACAAAGCCAGGGAACCATCCACAAAAAAATGCATATGCTCACAGAAGATTTACTCCATTTATTCCAATGTCCTATGAGTTATCCCAATTTTAAGCAACTAAAATGTAGTATTAAAAGTCACATTAGTTTAGTTTATAAATGCAGTACACATTGAGTCAAATTCTTGAAGAAATTCTGCTACAACAATGCACTTGCCCTGAGCTAGACAAACTGGTGCCAAAAATATTATCAAGTTGGTACATGAACCAAACCCTTATTGATCTCTGTTAACTATATTACCTACCTATAAATCATTATCCATTGATTTCCTTATCAGCTCCATTACAGTTATACTGCACAGCAGCTATGCTCACCTACAGTTATAGTAGCTTGCTCAGCTATTTCGAGTGTGTGAACAACATCAGCCTTCCCCAACTTTCTGGGATTTCCATTACATTGCCAGGTTTATTGACATCAGTGAGCTCTTTTAAACTTTCAAGATGGAAGTTCTCAGCTCCTGAAATAACTTGTGACTGTCAAATGTAAATGAATCATAGGGAAGGAAATGGAATGTGCTCCCGAAAAGAATCATGAGCCTCTGGGGAAGCTAAGACACTAAGAATGGCACTGGAACACCCATGTCAACACCAAGGTTCAGTCTGTGACAATAGCCACTGTTGTTGCAGGTATAGCTGTTCTGGCATAAACTTCACTTCTAGGGATTTCTCAAGTTTGCTGATGATTGTTTTGGGTTAAAATTTTAGGCATCTCATGCAACTAGCATGTGACTTCACTAATGTTTCAACTTACTGCATTTCAAATCTTTAAGTCTCAAATCTTCAAGTCTCAAACTGTGGCAGTCCCAATTGCGCTTTCTTTCTTTTTGTCTAAATGTTTTTACAGTACAATTCCAACTTAAAGCACTACTGGAAAAAGAAGAATTCTCTGACAACTTTATTTTTCTCTTAACGCTTGATATACAGTTATACTTCACCTTCAGGCAAAGAGATTTTTCAGATTAATAATTATTGCCTGAAGTACAATATGTGTAAATGGGCATACAGGGGATTTCTGAAGTAGAGGATGAAATGGGCAGAGGGCCGTAATATCAACATTAACTAGCAAAAAGGAGTCCCCTAGAGAGTGAGACACAACAGCACTTTATGTGACAAGAATACAGATATGTTCAGCTGCAGCAGAAATGGCTAAGGAATTGTACTGAAGCATCTGCATCTCAGGGTAAATAACAGTCTTGAGTTAGATGAATCACTGAGATCAGTCAGACTACCCCAGATTCTCTTTTTAACATCCCACCAGCTAAAATAAAAGGCAAACGTGTAAATCAAATCTTAAAGCTCTGCACTGAAGGTACACAGTGCAGCACACAAGACCAGAAAATCTTTATCTTCAGAAATAAATATTTGTGCTTCATTTTTTTGTTGCATGATTTATGAGCTGTCTGAAGAGCCTGTTTTGTAACCGAGTGTTCAGATTCTGAATAATACAGCTTGTTCAAATGGGAGGAGGATGGAGCTTACAATGCTGCCAGCACTGAGAAAATAACCAAACCTTGAGAACAGTCGGCACCTCATAAAAAGCTGCTTGTCACGTACAAAAGGTGACCTCACCGCATACTGCTTTCACTTTCCCGGGCATTTATACAGGAGAGGATGGAGTACAGTGGTGCCACACAATCCATGCTGCCATTTCTCGGTTTTCTTTCTCCCTCTTTCTAAAAAGCGAAGCATGAGGACTACCTGGTTATAGGTGACAGGGAAATAGCCAAATAAGGCACAAAAAGTGTTGAGCATTACCAGTGTCAATTGTGAGCTCCACAGCCTTGATGAGCTGTGCACACAAGGAAAAAAGTTACTGCCAGCAGGGAACAGCAAACATAACCTCATGCCTTCCTTCAGCACTGCAGGCTAAATGACACCCCGGTCAGCAGAAGGCACACAGGAGACAGCTGAGCACATACCATGAGGATCCTCCAGCCCCTTTTGCTGCAGGGGCATCCTACAGTGCAGGTCTCATGGGTGGACAAAGGGCCAGGTCCTACCTGACACTGCCAGCTCTGCTAGAGCCCTGCACAGGCCCTATGACTGCACAACTGCAGATATCGCAGGAAGCCTTAAAAAGAACATAAAGATGGGTTCCTGGGTTCCTGATGGGTTGAACTTCCTGAGATTTGTGCCTCTCACAGTGACTTTCAGTTCAGTCCTTCTAGTTGGTCATGGAGCAGTAAAGGGAAATCACAGAATCATAGAATGGCCTGCATTGAAAAGGACCACAATGATCATCTAGTTTCAACCCCCCTGCTATGTGCAGGGTCACCAATCACCAGACCAGGCTGCCCAGAGCCACATCCAGCCTGGCCTTGAATGCCTCAATGGATGGGGCATCCACAGCCTCCTTGGACAACCTGCTCCAGTGTGTCACCACCCTCTGAAATGCTCCACTTTCTTGAGCATTTTCTACAAAATAACCTAGCTGATTCTGTGCCTGCTGAAGGCCACTGAGCTTGGTCAGGTGGCTCTGGTCATCACAGAGCTTCTGAATTACTATTCAGCGGCATTACAAAGGATGAACACTTTGAGAATGAAAATGATTGGAAACTCAAAAGTATTTGCTTTTTGTAATGATTTTTTTTTCTTTTTTTCTGTTTACAATATGCTTAAGGTAATGTAAAAATTTTTGAAAACATCTTTAAAGAAAAAAACATCTTTAGCAGCAGCCTCTATTGACTGCAGACATCTCTTGCAGACTGCTCAGAATGAATACCTGGAAGAGCATCAGCAGCTGTGAGCTGCCAGGGTGCCCCGAGGAGCTGTCAGCTCTCCTGCTGACATCCAAGATCTCAGGAAGCCTTCAAAGCTTAAGGTGGGGTTTAGCAATAGAATCAACATGATGTGTAACATCTCGGGGAAATTGCAGGTTATATCCAATTACTGCTGATACATCAAGTTCGAAAGGTAAAATAACAAAGAAGAAAATTGTGTTCTGGCTCTGGCTCATCAGTTTGACATTTATTTATTTGCAACTCATCATTACCAAAACCAGTGTAATTTCTATACTGTTATTGAAAGTATTGCACTAACACAAATCCTGAGAGATAGCTGGTTGCTTCCAAAAGCAGCGCAACACCTATAGTCAATTCTGTTCATAGGGTGGAATTAATGAAATCAGTCATTTTTTGGATGGGAGCATTTAAGGTAATTTATAAAACTTGTTATTTCCAGCTAGAAGTGAAAATGTGTTTTTACAATTCAAGTACATGCAAATGCTTTTCTATGATGCAAAAGTTTGCATGCTAAAACAAAGACTCAGGTTTCACCAGTAGATGGCCATCGAGATCTCCATTCTTATCTGTTTTGCATTCAATGGGAATTAGAACAAGTCTGGTAATGCTAAATTATTTTCCCTTTTTATGAATTAAGGTGTTTTGCCTTTGCTCCTCATACAGACTGCAGTAATGCTGCTAAAAGCACACACGGTGCTTCTACACTAACCCTGTATTTTCTGAGCAATATGCAGAGCAGAGCTGCTCAGTGACAGTGGTATGTCTACTACTGAGGCCTTGAACTGTGTTCAGCGATACAATAAAACGTGCCACATGGTGACAAGTGCTTTACAGAAACTGCCTGCTCAACGTTGCAAATGCAGTGTTACCTTCTGCCACCAAACCATGAAGCTCCTGGCCTTGCCAGTGTCCCAGCAACCTGGGCAAAAGCTTGGACAAACCGTACCATACAGCATTTCACAGTGTTATGGCTGCTTTACCCTCTCCACTAGTTGGTCCTGTAGCTGATGTGAGACTTACCACTGCTTTACAGTTGGTCTGTGGCTGTGAAAAACATGCTGACTTCACTTTGGGACAAAACACTGGCATTTATTGATACTGCCCCCTCTGCTCTTCTGTGAGGAGCACCAGAGGAGCTGGCACCTCACAGCTGCTGAGTCTGGATAACAGGCTTGACAAGCCAGAGCATGCTCTGCAAAGTAGGCATAATGCAAGCTGTGGTCCTCATGTGTTTTTCAGGCTGTTGAAGGATGTGATTTGGTTAAGCTGACATAACAGGACAGTCCTGCTCCAGTTGCTTCCTCCGTGCCAGCACAGGCACTTGTCTGATCCTGCAGTGAGCCAGCTTAGGGACACATGATGACGAAAAGTCAATTCTGAGAAAAAGAAACTGAGCAGCTTGTTTGCTTTTGTTTGGTTGGTTTCCTAAATACTGGAGTCTGCCAAGTGCCTGCCCTGACACAATGGAGAAGATGGCCAAGGATAAGGGGAGTGTAACTCCCCTCCTCTGTGACAATCGGCTGTTATACCATAAATGTAGCAATGTGAATCCTTCATTTATGATACATGCATACCTTCTTGGCCAGCCTTTCATTCACAGTAACTAAAAGTGCAGTCAAATGAAAGAAAAGCAGAAAATTCAGTATTATATATCTGCAGATAGTACTGCAGTGAGCAGTCGAAGAACATCTTCAGGTCTCTAGCATTAGCTTGCAATTCAGAGGGCACTGGGCTGCAGAAACATGGTGAGTTCCGGCCCCTTTTAGCATTTATAGAATTCAGAGCTCTTAAGTGAATAACTCTGGATTTCAGGCAGCTCACTGAAAAAGACTGTGCCAAGGCTCACAGAGCTGACAGACAGACAAACAGAGACAAAAGTGATCCCAACACATTTGCTTTGATTCCTTCAGGACACTTCTGAGCCAAGTTAACCCATGCACAGCAGCACGCAGCTCAATCAGGGAGCTAATCTCTCTGAAGACCAAGCGCTCTTTTCTCAATTTAAGACCTTCAAGTTTCAGATGTTAACAGGCAAGATCTGGGTAGTCAGTATGTGTTTGAAAGAGGGAACTGGAAGGCATTCCCTAGTTTCCAGCTCTCAATTACTTTCCTTCCTAACTTTTCACATCACGTAGTTTCATTTTCTGATAGCTTTCAGAATGTTATGTTACTGCTGAGGGTATCAGTGAAAATAACTTCACAAACACTGTGTATTTGACCATGATGAAATGTAATATGCATTATTTTTCATGACAGTTTATATTACCTTACCTACTACAGCTAAAGTCATCCCCTCAAATATTTATTTGCCTTTCTTTTTTTTAATACAGAGTTTCTATTGTGTCCTGTTCACAGGCAAACAGATGCACATGCATAAATACATATGTATTTTTTTCTCCTTTCTCAGACCCTAATTAATGTTTCATGAATGGCAAGCATCTTCCTTAGGGATGTTTGACATTAAAACATATCAAGCAGCACTTAAGATGATCAGTAAAGGGGAATATATACTATTCGTTTTATCAGTGCTAGCTACTTCTATCAGTGTATTGCAAAGGTGATTTTATACTAGAATTTACATCTTTTGTCAAGAAAGAAAGGCAGCATACACAGTTAGGCATATTACATAGGCAAATCACATGGGTAAGTGAGACAACGATAAGAGGCAATCTGAATAATCAGCAGAGTCCAGGCAAGAAGATCCTATCATCTGGCCCCATATGGCCATTCCTGTGCTCCTAAATTGGACTTGATGATTATTACAGTTCTGTATCAACTTGGGATATTCTGTGATTCTAAGCTCCTGTCCAGAGTGGTCACAAAACAAAACATCCCCATATATTTGACCACAGCTTCATCCATAGCATTTATTTCCATTGAGATCAGCTGAAGCAACTTGAACTGCTGAGCTGCCTTGCAGCACTACAGGATGTTACATCCCTCCAGCTGCAGTGGAACTGAAAGTCTGTAAGTGGAACAAACTTCTGCCAGTGGGAAAGAGCCTGGGGGCCTACTGGGAAAAGTGCCAATGTCAACTGCAGCATGTCTTACCAGAAAGATCCATTAGCAGCTGTGTTAAACTGAGACATGAGAATGCGATGGCTGCTTGATCCTCCTGAGCTGTGGTGATGCTGTGGGAGTGCTTTCCAGCTCCCATAGCAGTGCTGTATTCCAGCTTCACACTAGGCTGAGACCCAAGCACACACATTTCACCCTGTTCCTTTGTGATGGATTATTGAGGAAAGGGAGCTGGGCCAGAAAACGTGTGACATGTTCCAGCATCTCCCCCAGATCTGATTGGAGGACCAGGACTGCAAAACACACTGCCTGCGAGATAGAGAAATGCTATAAATCAAACCTATGATGAACTCTGAAATGACGTGCCAAAAAAGCCTCCACCAGAGCCTCCTGTCTATTTTACACTGCTCAATAGCTAACGAAGTGGTACCCCAGAGACTTACTGTGTAAAAGAGCACAGCACCTACATGTTAACTAACTTACACTTAGGCACTGTGTGCATTATTTAAACATTTACTTTCAGCCTGGGAAACAGAAAGTTCACTCCAGTATGACAACTTGTTCTACCTGCAAATCCCACTGTAAAAATCTGAGCAAGCTCATACAAAGAAATAAAATAATTCCTGCAAAACTACATTCAGCCACAGTCAAGCATAGGCAACTTCAGCTCCTGAAACTCCTTCTAAACTGCAGAAAATTGGGTAACTGAGCACTTCCAACTCGGCTTTGACAGCACAGGGCTCTGCTTTTTACCTTTCCTGTTCCTTTCTGACCAGTACATTTCTTTCACATTGGAGACACGAGCTGAGCTGAAATTTTCAGTGTGGAAATTAGATGAGAATGTACATGTTCATGCCTATCACTTTTGTTCTGGATGCTTGCAGGACTAGTGCTGTTTCTCCACCTTCTACTGCAGCACTCCCTGCACGTTTTAACTTGCTCACCATTTTTTCTCTTTATTCTTGTACCTATGATTCTGATTTCTCGTACCTGTGTAGCACAGCAGTCATTCCCAGTGTCTGTAAAATGATGACTCTTGCTTATGCATCCACCTCCTCTTAATGCTCATACCAAGAAATGTGGAACTGATCACCTTACTGATAATTAAAAACTCTCTTGTATATCCTTAGTGGACAAAACTGTCACATAATATCTCACCCAGTCAGTGACATTAAATTAGGACACCACATCCACTGGGACTGGAGCTCATGTGAGTGACCTTTTCTTCTTTCCTTCCTGCTCAGAAGGCTCATTATCAATATGTTAAAGATTTTATTACCCTGGATACCTCTGTATAATGCAATTCAGGGTGGTCAACTGTAACACCGCCATCAACCAGATTTTGGTAACTACTAAATAGTTGACTCCATTGACAGGTACGCTTCAGCTATAATATGAAAAGATAAACTGCTACACTCAAGAGAACGTTATCTCAAAAAACAATTTCATATGCTCCATAGCCCTTCACAATGCTCCTGTCTCAGAGAATATCTACAGCAAAGAATGCATCTATTGCAGAGATAAAGTGCCATACCTATTTAATCTGTATAAGAAAAAGAGATGAAGTAATTTAATTATTTGGGGACAAAAGAATTATTGAATGCAAGGTCATACTTCAGTGAGTACAAATTTTTTTTTTTCCTAAAACTCCCATCTAAACAATAAAGCCTGAGATTTTTATTTTTCTTCCACAGTTCCCTCTCTTAATGCAAGGAAGTTTTTATAAAAGAATATGATAAAATACTCTAGAAATCAAAATAGTTACTACACCCCAGAGGCTATACAAACTGCGCCACCATACATTTTCATTAACAATGAGAAATACTGGTGTATTTATGAAGTACAAGATGGTAGGTATATTGAAAATGCTAACCTGAACCTGGATTTATAGTCATGAATATCTGTATAGATCTTCATTTAGATTACAATCTACTTGCTACATCTTTTTCACTATTTTGCTTGTGCATAGCAAATAAGTACAGTGGGGATCAAATCCACGAGGAATGTAAAAACACATTACTTCAGCATGAAGGAACTCCAATATCTCTCCTTGCATTTGTGGTTTACTCCTATGGAAAAAAAAAAGACCACGTCAAGGTTCTGGGCATCACGGCTACCTCCTTTCTATGGGCTAAATTTTGCCCCCCATGAAGACAATTACATGGGCAGGTTTCTTACATATTCACAGTTTCATTATATCTGCTAGAATTGGAAAGATTTCTAGTGGCTTCAACTACATGCTGGGATAGAAGGCAACTCTCAAAGTTGTAGAAATCTCTCCACCATACAATTTCTGAGAAGGAGAAATCCATGACCACCATCTATATGCTGGAATGCTTACAGTATCCTTTTACTTTCCTTGTATGGATTGGTTGCACAATGACGGTAGCCATTCCTTTTGTTCTCTGCATCACTGAAATATAGCTAATTTCTACCCAATGAATTCTCACGCTGCACTTTGAGTTCATAGAACCACAGAATCGTAAGGTTGGAAATGACCTAGGAGATCATCTAGTCCAACTGTCCTCCCACTGCCACTGCTACCACAAGCTGCTAAACTCTATCTTGTAGCTCCTCATCCAGATGCCTCTTGAACACTGCCAGGGGCAGCGACTCCACCACCTCCCTGGGCAGGCCATTCCAGTGCCTGACCACTCTCTGAGAGATAAAGTTTTTCCTCATGTCTAATCTAAATCTCCTCTGGTACAACTTGTGGCCATTTCCTCGAATCTTGTTTGTTGCCTGGGAGAAGAGGCCAAACCCCTCCTCATCACAGTGTCCTTTCAGGAAGTTGTAGAGTGCAATGAGGTCTCCACTGAGCCTCCTCTTCTCCAGACTAAACAATCCCAGCTCCCTCAGCCACTCCCCATAAGACCTGTGCTCCAGACCTCACACCAGTTTCATTGCCCTTCTCTGTACACGCTCCAGGCCCTCAATGTCTTTTGTGTAGTGAGGGACCCAAAACTGAACACGGTACTCGAGGTGCGGCCTCACCAGTGCTGAGTACAGGGGGATGAGCACCTCCCTGCTCCTGCTGGCCACACTATTTCTAATGCAGGCCAGGATGCCATTGGCCCTCTTGGCCACCTGGGCACACTGTCGGCTCATGTTCAGCTGAGCATCAACCAACACCTCCAGGTTCCTTTCCTCTTCACAGTCATCCAGCCACTCATCCCCAAACCTATAACGCTGCATGGGGTTGTTGTGGCCAAAGTGCAGGACACAGCACTTGGCCTTGGTGAACCTCATCCCATTCACCTCAGCCCAGCGATCCACCTTATCCAGATCCCTCTGAAGGGCCTCCCTACCCTCAGGAAGATCAAAACTTCCTCCCTACTTGGTGTCATCTGCAAACTTACTGAGGGTAAAGATATTAAACAAGATAGGCCCCAGTACTGACCCCTGGGGGACACCTCTTGTAATGGGACACCAGCTCCATTAACTACTACCTGTTGCGCACAGCCCTCTAGCCAGTTCCTTATTCAGAGAAGGGTATACCTGCCCAGGTCACAGGCAGACAGTTTCCCCAGGAGAATAATGTGAGAGACTGTGTCAAAGGCTTTGCTGAAGTCTAGGTATACTACATCAACAGTCTTTTCCTCGTCTATTTTATTCACCCAGTCATAGAAGGAGATGAGGTTGGTCAAACACAGCCTGCCTTTCATGAACCCATGCTGGCATGCGCTGTGTGATCCCACCCAAGATGATTTGCTCCATAACTTTCCATGGTACCGAGGTACCGAGTTTGACAGGCCTGTAGATCCCTGGATCCTCCTTCTCTTCCACTGATGTTTTGTAAGAGGATTTCTTGTTCTCTTGTCCTGCAGTGGCCAACTTGAGTTCAGGTTGGGCTTTTGCCTTCCTAATTTCCTCCCTGCATACCTTAGCTACTTCCTTGTAATATTCCCAAGTAGCCTGTCCCTTCTTCCAGAGGACATAGACTCTCTTCTTCTTCCGGAGTCTCAACAGTAGTTCCTGGTTCATCCACACCAGTCGTCTTCCCCTATGGCTTGCCACACGGCACTCAGGAACAGCCTGTTCTTGTGGACATCTCCATCTTGAGGAGCGTCCAGGCTTCCTGGACCTCTTTACTCTTAAGGAGTGACTCCCAAGGGACGTGTTCACTGTTAGTGAAGAGCAGGTTTAGCAGGGCACCACTCCTGGTAGACTCTCATACCAGCTGTGTAAGGAAGCCATCTTCCACGCACTCTAGAAACCTCTTGGACTGCTTCCTCTGTACCTGTATTATTTTCCAACTTGTATCAGTGAAGTTGAAGTTCCCCATAAGAATGAGTGCTGGTGATTGCGCAATTTCTGCAAGCTTCTCAAAGAATGCTTCGTCCTTCTCTTCATCCTGATTAGGTGGTCTGTAACAGACCCCCACCATGATGTCTCCCCTACAGGCCTTCCCCCTGATCTTTATCCATTGACACTCAACTTTATCACTCCCAACCCCAATCTCCTCAACATCAAAACACTCTTTAATATAAAGAGCCAAACCACCACGCTTCCTTCCTTGTCTATCCTTTCTGGAGACCTTGTAGCCATCCATCACAGCACTCCAGTCATGAGAGCGGTCCCACCATGTTTCGATAATAGCAGCTAGGTCATAGCCTGGTGCACAATTGCTTCCAGCTCCTCCTGCTTGTTGCCCATGCTGTGTGCATTGGTGTAGATGCACTTCAGCTGAGCCATCTGCCTCACACCGAGCTCAAGCATCATTCCCTTAGGTTCATCTATGGTGAGCCCTGTTTTGTCCCTTTCCATCATAACTAGTTTAAAGCCATCATAACTAGTTTAAAGCTCTTTCAATAAGCCCTGCTAGCTCCTGCACTAGGATTCGTTTCCCCTTTTGAGATAGGTGGGTTCCATTCATGGATAACAAGCCAGGGACTGCGTAAATTGCCCTATGATCAACAAAACCAAAGTTTCTGCCTCGACACCAGTCTCTGAGCCAATTATTCATTAACTGTGCCTTCCAAGCACGTTCTGTGTACTTTGCTGCCCCTGAAGGTATAGAACAAAAGATCACTTGTGCTCGCACTCCTTGAACTAAACGCCCTAAACCCCTGAAATCTCTTGTCATAGTTTGTAGATTTCTCTGAGTGATTTCATCACTGCCCACCTGAACTATAAGCAATGGAAAGTAATCAGTGGATCTAACCAGCTCTGGGAGTTTTCTAGTTCTGTCTCTGACCCAGGCCCCGGGTCTCCCACCACGATCACCCTTCTTTCGTTCCTGATAGAGGCAGTCTCAAGGCACGGGGGCGACTGCCTCACCTTAGGCTCCCTCCTAGGCAGATCCTTCATTGCCTTCCCACTCACCTGCCCTTCAATTTCTAGCATCTCAAACCTGTTGCTTAGTGGGAGCTGGGGAAGTGGGGTAGGCCGGCACTGGGGGCTCCCGTGATGCTGAGTCGAGACTCTTTTTACAGTTAACTGTGAGTAGGCAGTCTTTGCGCTTGTAATTAAGTAGGCTACACTTACCAATCATTCAAATGTACCAAAAAGGTGAATTTCAACAATTCCTTGATTATCACCACATCAGTTCAAAAATGAAAAAGAAATCTTGTTTGGATGCAGGCCCACAGAAAGTCTGGCAAAATTGCCAGTGTCTTCAGTGGAGTCAAACACATACTCTCCCAGCAGGAAGAGGAAACTTCAGTTTCCATGAATTAGTTTTTTTAATGCTTTCTTATAAGGCAGCACTGCTTTACCTATCTGAAGAGATTACGTGAAGCACAAGGTTTGATTGAGAGCAAAATTACATTGGTAGACAATCTGCATAAAGCCATATGGTACATTTTATACTAAGAAATATAAAGAAATATATCTTCTCCAGGTCTTTTTGCAGCTTTAGAAATTGTTCCACTTGCACACAGAGACAGATTATAAAGTCTCTGTTCTCCACACAAATTATCCACAACCCTTTTTGAAGAGCATGCATCAGGCTGGTAGCCAAGCAGCTCCACTCCTCTGGGCTTCCATGAGTCCAGCTGGCTGCATGGGCTGCATGTTCTCATGCTCCTGCACTCAAACAACTGTGTGGACAGGGATCAGGGTAGCTAGTCCCTGGCTGGGAAAAACTACAGAAGCTTTTAGGATGGGAACAGACTTCTATAAAAAGGCAATAACAAAATCCTGATGACATTTTACTGTCAAAAGACAGGGTCAAGATTTCACTGTATGCGTGCTTCAGCTCTGCCAAAGTAAAATCTGAAGGCTTGGCTGGTTATATTAACTACGCCTTCCCAACTATGACTTTGTAAGCAGGTTTATAAGAAAGTTTTCATGCAAAGATTTAAACTGGGTAAGATTTACATGATGTTGCCTCCTCAGTTTTTTTGAATGTAACACAATGTGCTTGCCTGATAAGAAATGTTTTCCCACTGGCTGAAGGGTGTGTGTCTCCCTCTGGGACATCAAGTATTCAATTACTTGAGGGGAATTATTCTGCTGTTTCCAACAGGCATTGAATGTTTTGCTCAGAAAAGGACAAAAATATGTAAAGTTGAACAAGCCTTGCAAATGAAAGATTTTTGACCCAGCCCTTCCCTAAGCACTAGTGAAGAGACAGAACTGCATGCTTGCAGCTTTATGAAATTTTATTTAGAGTAATTCCACAAGTATTATTTATAATATATATAATAATAATATATTGTAAATATTTAGAAAGAATGCTGCTGAAACAGAGAGAGAACTGGTAATCTTTAAATACTATTGTAGTCAAATGAGCCCTTTTTGATGAGAGATTGAATAGTCACCATTTTCAGATGCCACATTTTTTCCTTTAAGTTTTCACTGTCTCAAGGAAGAAGATAGGAACTCACTTCCCGTATGATTAGAAGCATCATCCAGTCACCAACTGAATCGCACGGATTTCTTGCAGATGACTTAGTAACACGTATCAGACCTCTTTCATCCACAAGACACTACTCATCCTATTTAGTGCTAAAGCGTATTTCTATAGCCTTGTTATCGTTTACTGCATTTATTTCTGATACTATCACCATCATTTATTTTCACACTTTGAAGCACAGGCGGTTACAAAGGGAAACTTGCACAGAAGAGAACTGCATCTGTCTGGCTGCTGTTGTCTCTGAAGTGGGCATGTCAGCCCCTCCCGCATCTCCTACAATGCTGGAAATCAAGGGACTGTAATAATGGGCCACTCCGTTAACCTTGCTAATTTATGCATGTTGCTCATTAGTGCTCTGCCAACTGCAGTTTTCAAGTCCCAAAGGTAGGTCAACAGATCCGAGCATCTAGAAGAGTGTGTTCTGAATTTCAAGTATCTTAAACTTGTGGTCAGGAACGCTGGTCTAGGATCCAGCAGCCTCTTGTTTTGCTGTAAGTTTCCTATGCATTAATCTAGACTCAAAACCAGCTGTGCTGACACAGCATGCAGTTCACTGGTCTCTGGAATTTCTGTTGCCTTCCTGAAAGCACCAGTCTCCTACATCTTCAGTAACAGGATCTTTGGCTTAAGAGCTTCAACTCTTTATCAATAACCATTCTTTATGGTTTCTTGCCCTCCACTGCCACCAATTCTTGCCCTCATATAAGATACAGCTACAAATGTTTCCAGTGGAAAACATAGCGAGAAAACACAATGAAATGAATGATGACACAGCTTCCCTGAAGAGGTTTTACTGATAAATTTGCTCTGCAGAAGAAACAGTGAGTGAACCTCAACAGAATTAACATTTGATTTAAAAAAAGCTTTAAAAATACATCGTGACTGCTTTAAAGTAGTACTAAATAGAATTTTGTTAGAATATCCTCTTAAAATCAGTCAGTCAATCAATCCCCACCATCACTTCTGGATATCTTCCCACCCCTTACCTATTAAAGTCTCTGCTTGCTTACCAGTTGAGATCTTACAAACAGTTTCACTCATCAGATAAAGCACCAACTAGAACTGTCAGTTTAGTAATTAAGAACAACCAATGTGCATACAATCAAGCTTTTACTAGAGAAATCAGAGTCTGTTAAAATCTAGCAAAACTCAACTCTGAACATATGTTGTTTTGTTTTGTTTTGTTAAATGGGATGGAACGTACCAGAACTTTCATGATCAAAAACCTTCCTAATTTCCTAAAACACTTGCAGCTTTAGCTTGCAGTAAGAAGGGATCATTATCAAAGCATTTTGCAGTCACAACTGTTCATTTTAGATGAGGCACATATAGAAGAAAAAGAAGAAAAATAGAACTCCCTTCTCAGCATGACAGAATGATATTACTGTAACTACGGTGAGACAGAGTGCTGGGCAGGTAGAGAAATCAAACAGGTATTCTGCTTAAGGTCAAACAAGATGACTGCAATTATCAAGAGTGATGGCCTGAATGAGACATGCTACACATCTGACCCTGTAGACTGGAAATGGGGTCCCTGCTGATACTGGCTGGAACCCTGAGGTATGGGCTGTTGTTCAAAGTACTTCATGACACCTACCCAGTAAGTAGAAAACACATTTTAGGGGGAACAGAGCTCACCCTTCCCATTGCAGCTTTTGTTTCTTTGCTCTTGTATTCCATTACATCATCTGGAATGGACAGAGAGTGGAGGACTATTATCACATGAACTGGGGGCCACAGCGATGAGTTGCTCACAGGTGGCTCACTAGGAAAATTCATGATCAGTTTGAATCTAGGTAACAGAACTAAATCATAGATAGGTTTGGCTTGGAAGTGATCATCCATCACAACCCTCAGCCATAAGCTGGGACACCTTCCACTAGGTCAGGCTGCTCAAAGCCCCATCTAACCCAGCTCTGAATATTCACAATGATGAGGCTATTTCTGGCTATTTCACAGCTTTTCTGGGCAGTCTGATCCAGTGTTATACTGGACACATAAACCTAACTTTATGTGTTCGCACACATTTTTCTTTTTTTTTTTTTTTTTCCCCAGAAATACTGCTGTAGGAAATCCATCTACTTCAGTTATGCTCCTTAATCCTCTCTGGACATTCCCATTTCCAAGCCCACATTTTCCTTCTTTGCTTGAATAAATGGATTCCATTTGGAATTCTTTTTATTAGCTGTAACATCAGCCATAAAAATCCACTTCTCATGAAGTCTCGTATTGGGCTACTGAAATGCAACCCAGCCTGTTATACAAATGAAGGCAAAACTGACAGCACAGATTTTTTTAAAAAGCAAAAATATAAATGAAATACATCGTAGAAGTACCTGTGCCAAAGGAAGTCATCTCCTGCCATATAGAGGGCAGGTACACAGAGCACAAGGACAGGAACATGCAGCCCAGAATAAAGCTGCAAAGCTTCTGCCAATGTGTTACTTATCAGCATTATGAGGCTGTGCTCGCTGGCCTACAAAATTGAGATGTCAGGATTTCAATGTGTTTTGTGTTCAGCAAATTATAGTCATTTTCAGAACATCTTTAACCTTTTCAGTGGCCCGTGGTCAGGCTGGCAGACCACTCATGGCTCTTCATATTAGAAGTCTGACAGACATCTAGAAAGTCAGGGCAGGCAGGGAATTGGTATGTAAAATTACAGAGTATCAGCCAAACTGCTACTTCATGCTGCACTACTCTGAATTTAACATTGGGATGCTAAGTTCTACTATCTCATTTTTGTGACAAAGAATTGAGCAACAATAAAAAATACCCACTATTGATCTGTGTCTGTGACAGGCTGTTTTCAGTTCTGTAACTGGAGTTTAGAGGGGAGATGTGGTTTAGATACACGTGCTGTGGGCGAGGGCTTTTTCCCTGAAGTGTTGAAGCCTAACTACCCATCTAAAACCACTGTATTTAAAACCTCTGTGAAGCACATCACTACTACAAAGTCTCACATTATTTCAGCATCTGTATTACTCAACAGTGCCATTCAAATTAAACAAATTCAAATTAAACACACAGCCTCTCGTTAAGGAAATGTGTTACACTTTAATTGCAAAGATGACCAAGAGGACAACACAGGACTCCACCATGCTGCAACTTATCTCTTGGATAACCTCAGTTCTGTCCCTTATTCGTTCTGTGTTATTTCTCAGTTTGAAAATATTTGGGACACTACCATATGTAATTCCTCCTTTCTTCTTCCTCATCTCACCACGTTAGACTTACCATCATTTTGGGTAGTGGCTGAATCTAACCACATGCTTGTACAACCACAGTAACAAGGGGCTCCAACTTACCTATGATTTTCAGGTAGAACAGTGAATACTAGTACTAAATAGAATTAATACAATATCAAAACATACAGTATAAAAATTGAAAACATAATATCCTCTAATGTCTGACTTTGCTAGTAGTCGGTGAATGCTACTTACTGTCTGCAGTGATGTTTAGAGTTCCTTAGTCTAGATGCATACTTGGGGTGAACATGGTAAGGAACGGGTTATGTTGCATTATGGTTAGTCCTACAGTCCTAAAGCATTACACACACATTACTGGACAAAACACCAAATGGTACGTAATTTATAAAAGACTTGTTAGAAAATGTTAAATTTTCTTGTCCTAAAGCGACGATTAAAACACCCTTGAGTAAAACAGCTTGCGATCAGACTGTTTCTGCTCTGTTGGCAAACTGCAAGCTTCCAGACCTGGAACAAGAGAGTCATTATTGCCCAAAACCTAACAGGAGTGCAAAGCCTCCCCTTCGTATCCTGGCAAATGTCCCTGTGAAAGGTGGTGCGGTGATTTATGTGCCATTCAATGTTGTTTTTAAGACATTCACTGAACTGAAGAAGCCCCATTATAATACGTCAAGCTCACGTCAAAACCCATCTAAATCAACGGAGGCTGAAAATACATCAAGTGCTTGACATACAATAATTGACATGTCATATTATATTTGACATTTCAAGGACAGTAGTGCCTATTTAAATTGAGACATAGTAATATAAATATTTATTTGCTTGAGCTAATAGGGCATCTAACAGGGCATCTTAATGAAGAGTTGTTCAGTAAATATCTGAAGAGAACTTATTGAACTTTTTAAAAGAAGAAAATTTCTGATGGCTCAAGTCACAAAATGCAGAAGAGCAAACTTCTTGAATGAAGGTAGCTCTACTAACAGATCACTACCTCAGGGGCTTATTCTGGGTCACATCAGCAAGGTAGCTGCTACTGATTTGCAATGAGATGTAATTTCACCCAGCTCTCCCTACTTCCTTTGCAGTTCTGAATAGGTTTAGGCCTCCAAATAACACTGTGCAGATTATCAGTGTGACAACTGATATAGAAATACAGATTAACAGGAACACAAGGAGGCATGAGCACAGCATGGGTCACACTTTTTTGGCCTTCACAGACAAGAGAAATTGCAATGTAGCAGAATTTTGAATACACTCCACCTGACACCTCATCTTCTTTCTTGGAGGCAACTGTAAGCAGACCTTGTCAGTAGTAACAAAGTCTTATAGAACATGATGACAGGACAAAGGAGGAGGTAATATAAATCATCCAAAAAAGGAAAAGACAACTCATAGCATTTGGATTAAGAGATCCCCCAAACTACAAAAAAGTACCCAAAAAACTGAGTACCCATAAAGTATCTTTTTAAAATTATTTTTCTAATTCATTTAGATATTAGAAAGGTTTTATTATTTTTTTTCCTTTTCTTTTTTTTTCCCACCGCATGTTGTGATGCAAACTAAAACTGCTGGCAGAAAGTTTTTAAACTGAAGTAGATGAAATTCATCTGCTGCTGCCACTTTTACCTAATGCATTCCTGTAGTCTTTAATGACTCCTTCTTGTTCCATCTTCTTGCATCTGCATTTCTGAGACATGATGCTACACACTCCTGATTGCTATTTAGCCAAGCTGTATGTATTCCACTCTTTTACTCTGTCCTCTTAGCTATCCCTTCCAGCAATCTAAGCAGTTTGTTACTCTTCTCAGGTCTTGTTCCGATCTGTAAATGTACTGAAAGCAGCACAGTTCCCTGCAGTAACATTATGCTCTCAGCTAAGAAGCATGGCAACGGCATAACATAATGACATTACACTGTATGGGTATCATACACAAAAAACCATTGTATGTGAGGGTTGGCAAACCCACCATCATAAAGACTGAATAAAGCATCCAGAAATCTAAAACAAAGCGAAATCTCCTGTGCAGAATATTCTTCCACTCTGTGTTTTCTTCCATTTAAAATCATACTTAAAGAATGCAATGTATTTATTAATGAATAAGTGATTCTCTGTCAGAGAATACAAGCAAACTGCTTATAAATTCTGAGATGCATGTGCCCAAATACAAAAATAAACAGAACCATTGTGTTGGTTTAAAACTCTATTAGCATATAAGAGAGAAAAAAAGAGATTGGAGGAGGTAATCATGTTAGACCAATAAGCAAAGAAATTTAATCCATAAGAATCCATAAAACCAACCTACAAACCCCAGATCCTCAAAAAGTTTTTGGTGAATCTTCTTAATTGCAGTAACTACAAAGCAAAATACTATGACTAAGCTGTCTTAAGTCTCATTCTCCTTTCAGAACTGTGAAAAATAGAGCAAGGTAGAAAAGAAAGAGACAGTGCCAGGGTTTCATTTTAGCCCTGAGAATTAAACACAGAGATGAAGAAGTTCAAAGGAGATGAATGTAAAAAGAGTTCAAGTACTTTGTGAATTTAAGTTCTTCTTAATGTTTCTGTCTAGGCTGCAATAACAAGACAAAAGCATACTGGGGAAAAACTGATAAAGACAAAACTACTAAAGAGTGTGCAGTTATTTTCAAGACTCAGAACAGGAAAATTCAAAGAACTGAGGAAAAGAAAACTATAAAGCACTTTTTGACAGCCTTCTTTTTAAGAAGTGGCTGAGCAGATTTATCAAAGGGCGTGAAATGTTTGATCCTAAACTGAACTTCCACGAAAACAGAATCAGATTCCTTTCTTTTCTGAGGTCAGAGAAACACAGAGAGAGCCCAAGAAAAGGAAGAGCACTTTTTGATTTTAAATTAGGTAGCACTGCATGTGTAGACACAAATGTCAATATATACATAGCTAAATGGCAGTTCCTGAACACAAAGCATTTTTACATATTTAATCCACTAAAAGACAAAAATTGGAATAGCTGAGAATTAAGAGTAGCAAATGACAGGAGTGAAAGGGAGGCTAATTAAAGCACCGACTTTTATACAGAGAAGGGAAATATGGAAACTAACTCAAACTGTTTTTGCTAATTAACAAGCAGGCGCACCTCAAAGCTCTGGAAGTACAGTGCACCGGGGATGTAAAGACAGCACAGTACTGCAGTGATGAAAGGTACCTATCCTGACAGTATACAGCACCAAATAATACTGCACTTGAGCTGCAGCCCCATGCCCTTGTGTGCCAGCTGGGAGCTGAACACAGCCCTGCTCTGCTCCAGCCCAGGGCTGTCCTCCTTCCCTTGCCACATCCAGCACCCCTGAACTGAGATGGTGTGACCCACTGAGAGGAATGAGGCCGTTCCACTACTCTGCAAGCTATGTTAGGAATGGGACATTCATAATTGAGATGGGAAGAGTCTGTTATCCTGTAGGTATCAAATGCCACATCTCGTATCTCAGGTGGCACACTGCCATGCTGGGACTGAGGGGAGTGGCCTTCTGCATGAGAGAATTTTGTCCCTCAAGGACTCACTGCCAACTCTTCCCTTGGGGCTGTGAAATGGGGCAGCCAGACGGAGCAGCAATGGGGACAAGGAGAGTGAGGGCACCGCAGGTGACACAGGACATAAGGTGTCTGCTGCTGCCCCACTGTAAGGTGCAATAAACCTCCATGTTGCCCAGAGCAAGGTAATCCATTTTGATTTCTAATTGTAAGTAGAAAGGAAAAGACTGTAATAAGCAAACAAACAGTTTTTGTGATTCATAAGCCTTACTCCAAACAACTCTGCACTGTATCTTCTTTACCTGCTGCCCTTCTCCCAGCCCCATCCAGTATGCTACCACCTGGTGTGCATTCTAACTTCCCAGTGCTGTGTTTCACATGGGATGAGGGGCTGGAGCTGTAGGAACATCCGAGGAAGGAGACAAAGGAGATGACCAAAATCCTGCAGCACCACAGAGGGAATAGGCCCTCTGCACATACCATCAGAACACGCATATACTCCCAGAACACCCTGTAAACATTTGTAAAGTAGAATGAAATCACCTTGCAAAAAAAAAAAAACCCAAAACAAGAACTGGGCAGACTTTTTAGCTCAAGCAAAACCAAACATGAGGATGGCTGTCAGTTAATGACTCCTAACAAAGACCACAAGTCTAAGTATCTTTGCATGTATATATGTGTGTGTGTGTGTATATATATATATATATATAAAAATTCATTTTGATTTCGGTGTTTGCAGGAATATATAGCCCTCAATAGAGAAGGGTTTAAAATTCAGGTCAAATTTTAAGTTGGTCAGAAAGGACAGGACACGTTACTCAATTATTGTTTCTCCAAGGTTTGAATTCAGGAAAACTGAGCAATCTGCTTTCTCTCTTTCTCCATGGAAGGATGGCCTACCTTCTAACCAGCTTGGTTTGCTTTTAAGCACACGTTTCTTCGTGCAATTTCACTACCAGGTGAAATCTGGGATTTAACGACGCTATGATAACGTTTACAGATTTTAAAAGAAAGTAAAGCCTACATGTTGGTGTTTAATATTACAGCAAACCCGAGGTATCATAAATAAAAATGGAAATTGTATCTTTATTGACTGAAGTATTGAAGGAAATGCTTTCGGTCCTAGTGATCAGTATCCAGCTTGGCTGCAGGTTTTTGTTGCTGCAACTCCTGTTCACATTTACTTATTTGTAAGTCATCATTTTCCTTGTCATGCACCATCCATGGCATTTCTAAATTTTTACATGCAATTAGAAAATCTGAATCAGAATTAATATACCTGGACTGAAAGTTCAAACTATGTTTATAACCTCCAACTATTCTCACTGAAAGGCAAAGAAAGCAATTCTATTGCTCTGACAGGTTTTTCTCTACATTTGTCAGACAAATGCAGTAATTGAATGCTACTCTTGAAAACATAATCAACGTGAAGTCTCAACTCTAGATGGCAGTAGCCTCCTTTAATTCTTAAGTTTTCTCCTTCCTCAGTCTCCTGGTCTTTGTTCCTTAACTCTCCAAATAATTCTATACTTCCTTCTCTTCCCTCAAAATCTTCCACTCAAAAACTTCAGTACTCCAAGCAGTTTGGGGAAGATCACTGCAAGGCATTTTGACGAAAGAAATCAGGCCATTCCTGCAGTTAAGCTAGATGGTTCTTCAAAGCATACAGAATAATTGAGGCCTGAAGTGGGGGAGAAAAGAAAGGAAGATTTTTTTTCCCCTCCTCCTTTCTTTATCAGTCACCTGGAGAAGTGCTTCTTTTCTTCTAATGACAGCCCCTCAAATAAAAAGGGAAGGAGCAAAGGACAGAGAAAAATAAAGAAACACAGAAAAAGAAACGGAACAAAAAGGTGCCTTTTCATAATGACTTTGAACAAGGAAAAAAGTCTACCTAAAAGTCTACCAAACAATTTTACAAATCTCTCTATTTGGGCATAGTATACTAACACTACACTGGTAGAGTTTACTAGATAAGCCAAGGCCACTTTGTTTTAAAAACTAGCACGTAAGGAAAGCTATCACTGATGCTAGAACTCCTCATTTGATCTCATTTTTCCTTCCCCCAGTACTGGCATTTAATTTTGCCAATCAAACACCATTCTTGGTATTTTACGCTGAATACTCTTCCTTGTAATGGGTATTTGGTTGAGAGCTACACCTCCTCCAGCTCCACATGTTCTTGGACATAATCCCTTCCCTGTCATCCACATGAATCAAGTGGAAACATAAATATCTTAAACAGATTTCTAGAAGTCCGTGCTTACTTAATTCCTTAACATCTGTCATCTGTCACAATTAGAGTCTGATTCTGTGAACCTTCAAGCACCTAAGCAATTTCATTCAGGTGAATTATTCTAGTACATCTTTATCGGTCCCCTCTGTGCAGTTTTCCACATACATGTTTTCAAAACCAAGCTATCACACTTCTGAGTTCATATTTACTGTCAGCATTCTGGGGATTCCTGCATACATGTTGTGATATTTTGTTCTACTGGTAAGGAAATGTAGGGACAGAAAAGAGAAGGGGAAGGAAGGAAAGGGAAGGGGAAGGGGAAAGGAGGGGAGGGGATGTGAGGGCAGGGAAGGGCAAGGGAGAAGAGGGAGAGGAGAGGAGAGGAGAGGAGAGGAGAGGAGAGGAGAGGAGAGGGAAGACATAGTTCAGTCCCCTAGATGCTATTTTCAGACCCCAGAAATTGTAGGGCTGGTAAAGCTAAGGTTTAGTAGGATGGACCTTGCTGTGATACGTAACACATCATCTTCTGGACTTAGGAAGGCTACGAAAAAACCCAGAAAACTAATATTTTCATCTTCTTCTGCTTGCAGTCATTGAATATGCTCTTCTATGAGGAGTATTTTCCAAGAGACAAGAATTTAAGAGTAACAGACCAACACAGAGTACTCTAACACAAAAACACTGAAGAAAATTAAAGTTTTAACTTCTGAATTAATCTCTGACTTGCTCCACAGCCAAGATCAAATAACTTTATTGTGTCTGAATAAAGAGTAGGTCTTTTCCTAAACTCTGCTTGATTACCATTACTAACTACATGGTCGTTATATAACATGTTTCACAGCGTGTTTTTGTTGTTGTTGTTGTTTTTTGTTTTTTTTTTTTTTGATATAGCAGAAATGAGCAACTTTGTAATTAAGCCAGTATTACGCTTTTTTCCCATTCCACCTCAAACCACACATGCCTGACCTGCTAGCACTCTTCTAACCCTGAACAGAGGCAGGTTGGGGAGCTAATGTGTGCTACTGCCATCTCCATGTGTTTTACCAACAGTAGGCTGAACACTGGTACACACTTAAGAGAAGAGACCAAAATCCATGGCCAGACTGCCCTTTAGATCTGCCCATTCACCAGTGTAATTATGGCATACCTGCTACTTTTTGAAAAGTAATCAATGTCACCCATTTGCTAAAGAACTCAAGCATGAATTCTTAAAATAAAAGAAATTTAAGAGCATATATAGGCGAAAATCCTTTTCACATCACAAGTGAAGCAATCCAGACGTAACACCATATCAGGACTACCACAACATTCACATGGGACCTCAGTGAAGTTAAAGATGTTCCCTTGAGGTACAAAGAGTAGCTTATATGAATGCACTTGCAGCACTTGGATAAAAATCCTTAGTTTTGGGTCTAACACAAAACTCAGAAATTACATGTGAAGTATGGCCACTTTAAAGGCTGTATTTCAAAGACCCAACACAATTCATGACAACATTAGAAATCACCCATGGCCCCACCCTCTCGCCCTTAGGACTATAGTCATGAACAATTCATTTTGGTGTTAGCAGAGGGAGCAAAAAGAGAGCAAACAAAGTAGTAAAACTTCCTACTCTCATTCTTCACAATTATCAGATTTATCAATAATTCACATCTATGATTCACTATGAGAATCAACATAACTGAACCAAGTTTAGATTTCTGAATTGATTCTCTCAATATCCAAATGAGGTTGACTGACAATGTTATTAACATTTTTCAGACAAAGGAACGACATGACCGAGTAATTATCTGTTGGTTTTTTTTTTTAATTATTATTTTTTACAAAAGGTATGATCTACAATGGAAAATAAGAGATCCTTGAAAGACAAGACATTTCCTCTACATTTGTTATGTCCTCTTCAAAACTTTCACTCTACTTAAGTATTTTGCCTAGATTCCTTTGATGGCCAATGGACAGAGAGACAGAGGGGATAATTGGTATTACTTGGGATAATTCACCTAATGTATCTCACACATATGTTTCTTAAAACAGGATGGAGATGTCCATCTCACTCCATTAAAGGCAGAAAAAACTCTACATCCCTTCTCAACTAGCCAAAGGAGTCATACTGAGAGAAACTTAATATTTATTGATGGTAATGTCTTCAGCTGTTATACTGAAGGCACAGAAGACAAAACCCAACACTGAGAAATCAAGGCAACTATTTCCACGTGGCTGACAAACCAGGTGGTGGTGTGGGAAATGTATTTGAGAAGGAAAAGGAAAAAAAAAAAAAAAACAAACACTCATTTCTTTAACAAGCTGTTTCATAACTCAACAAATTGTTTAGTCATTTGTCTTCTCACATTTGCCACACACAACACATTTATCAAAATGCAGTCTGAGTGAGGGGCCACGGAGGGTGTCTGGAGGCAACACAGGTCATGCTGATACACCCTTGACTTCAACGCATCGGGCTTGTAATGAGGGACTAATTTGGTTCTAAGCACTAGCTTGGCAGAAACAAAATACTTGAAGACTATTAATAGAGAAACTTTTCACAGAAGCTGTGACCTTTATGACTTAGCATGGTTTACAGCCTTTCCTCCGCTACAATTAAGCAAATCCCTGCTGCAAAGCAACATGTTTGTGTTTTTTTCTGCCTGTTAGAAGGGGCAGACTGCTATGCAGAGCAATGCTTCATTACATATACTGATGTAAATCTCTTCTTCGGGACAGTTGTACTACTGAAACAAGAGGGTAACACAGGGTTTACAGTTCACTCAGCAATAACATCATCTTATGTCCTACAAAAATCTGTCCTCAGTATTGACAACCACTCAGCTGATGGCCTATGTACATTTGGAGACAGTTATCTCACTGTTGAGACAATAAACTAACAGGAGAAAACATTATCAAAAGCATAGGTGCTGTGGAATCTAGGGGAAAAAGAAGAGTATACTGAAGTGATTACTTCTCTCCCTTCAAAGTTGGACAAAGTGGCTGAAAAATGTGTTCTAAATATGCTGAGTATAATTAAACACCTAAAAACAGTATTGCAAATGCCTGGTGGAAAACAGTTATGAAAAAGACCAAAGAAAAAATCATAGAACCATAGCATCATAGAATGGCCTGGGTTAAAAAGGACCTCAAAAATCATCTAGTTTCAACCCCCCTGCTATGTTCAGGGTCACCAACCACCAGACCAGGCTGCTCAGAGCCACATCCAGCCTGGCTCTGAATGCCTCCAGGGATGGGGCATCCACAACCTCCTTGGGCAACCTGTTCCAGTGCGTCACCACCCTCAAATATTCATTTACTATGTCAGCACTTATTTGCCAAAGTGTTTGCCAACAAAAATTCTAGCTGTTAAGGTCACTGAGACTAGAAGAGACAGAGAAATAACAACATTGGGCTCATTTTTAACGCAAGCAGCTGAACTCTGTAATTCAGGAACTGAAATTAAAACCTGCAAAATACACACTTGCATTTTTAGACACAGTAAAACAACTTTTAAAAATTATTATTATAAAAAATACTTTGACTCCACTGCAACACAGAACATTAGAGGAAGGGTACATACTGTGAAAGCAAAGGTGCATGGGATTAAACCAAAGAAGACATAAAACAATATACAAACATAACAAATTAATTCCAGAGACACGGGCTAGAAACAGAAATTTAGAACTAATTAGAACAATTGGTACTGTAACCCTAGATCTTGGCATTGCAAAAATTACTTCTACAGGGATATACCTCTGTCTCAAGCAGCAACACATATCATTTATCATACTTAAAAAACAAAGGGCTGGACAAGTTACTGACTCACTACAAGCAAATGGTGAGAGCAGCTACACAACTCTCATCGCAGCAGTTTCATGCTTGGCAACTATTTGTGCCACAAGAAATTTTGCAGTGATGCTCTGAACACACAAAGTGATAGAACAGCTCCATGCGAGTAATGGGAAGCATGTTTCCCTACTTCATCCTATTCTTAGTAACAGGTTGAAACACTGTCAGATCTAGAATTAGTTTGGTCTCACGGAGGAGTGCAGAGTGAAAACTCCCTGTGAAAATTCTTCCAGCCACATCTTTGACAGCTGGCCCACAGCCACGCCAAATCTGTGAGATAACTGAGGAGAGATTGCAAAGCAGTGACTATTCAATATTTTTTCTAAGAACTGGTGGCTTGAACTGAACAGAGGGAAGAACTTTTTTTCTCATGCAACACATACTTGGAACTCATTGCCTCTGCACACTGTTGAGGCCAAAAGAATAAATGGGTTTGAGGGAGGATCATGAAGGGTGGAATCACCTATAAATACTAAACACTAAGGCCCAGAAACAGCCTCAGAATCTGAAGTTGCATAAAATACTGATTCTTTTAAGATGTGAAGTGGAAGATGGATGGGGTGGAGGAAAAGTAGATAATCCAGAGAATCACACAATACCAAGCCTGCTCTTCTCTTTCATTACACACTAGATAGGCTACCAGCTCTGCTTGGAGTGACTTGGTATGAAGGATTTTAGGTTTACACAGAATCATAGAATCCTCAGAGTTGGAAGGAACCTCTGAAGGTCAGCTAGTCCAAATACCTGCAATGAGCATGCACATACTTAGCTAGATCAGGTTGCCCAGGACCTTATCCAGCCTCACTTTGAAAGTCTCCAGGGATTGGGCATCAACCACATCACTGGCCTACCTGTTCCAGTGCCTCAACACTGACCATTTCTTTCTACAGTCATGAAACACAAACTTTTGAAACCAAATGCCAATTTTATTAAATGCTCCCATGGCATATCTCATGCTGCTGGAGGTACTTACTAATATATGTCATATGCAACAAAGGACAGCTTTAAAAATGGTAAATCCAAGGAATCATACTCAGAAAGGAAAAAGTTCAGTTTCACACAATCATAGAATTGCTCACGTTGGAAAAGACCTTAAAGATATTCAAGTCCAACTAGAACCTAACCATACTACCCTAACTCTAACAACCTTCTGCTAAATCATGTCTCCGAGCACCACATCCAAACAGTTTTTAAACACATCCAGGGATGGTGACTCAACCACCTCAGATTTTTGTTGGAGAATGCGGGCATAGCCCCTTTTTAGCTTTTAGAATGAATGCTCTTAGAGAGTTTTGTTAGGGAGTGTTATGGTTTTGTAATTTCTTTGGTTTGCGTTGCTATTCCACATCAGAACATCATGCAGGATAATGGGAGTTAAGGGGAGAGTTTTTTTTCTTTCCTATGGACTGCCTTAATTGGGCATGGGGGGGAGGGGTAGCCGGAAAAGGGGACGGAGTTTTTTTTCTTCTGCGCGCGCGATCCCCCGGTGAGGAGACAACGTGGTCGCAGCTTCCCGCCTCCTACAGCTCGTCGGTGAGGGTTAGTTCTATTTCTCTCCTTGTTGAAACTCTCTGTTGTTGTTTAGCATTATTAGGTTCATTAAACTGCCGTTCGTTCTCAGATCGCTCCTTTCTTTTCATTCCTTCCCTCCTAGACCCACTCGCCGTTTTTTTTCTTTCCCCTCTCTCGGAGCGCACGTGGCCGGGCCGCGCCGCGCCGTTAGAGAAGGGAGGCGCTTCGTGCTTTCTCTCCCCGGGTTTTGTCCCCGCTGTCACGAGTGAGCTCTAGAGAGCACCCCGTGACAGGGAGCATTATCAGTAGTTCAGGTTTTTGTGCTGGAAAACTTGACCTTGAAGTTAGAACCTTTTTTAGTTTGGGCTGGGTGCTAGGAGAGAAGTGTTTAAAATCTGTCACGGCATTAATTAGATCCATCTATGCCTGTGACAGGGGGCACCAAGGAAGGGGGGGGGGAAACAAAAACAGCGGCAACAATCTATGGAGGAAAACTTATTTTACTAACTATGATATTGGAAATGCAAAATAACACAATATAATAAGATCTAATTGAAATTGAGACTAATAAATCAAGTAAGATAGGAGAGAGAGTTCCTGAGACCGAGTCAAACCTGAAAAGCTTGGAACAGTTAGGAAAGCACCCTCCAGCACCCACTGCCAGGCAGTAAGAGAGTGCCCCCCCCCCCCCCCCCCGAAGGGTCAGATCCCACGACTTCTGTCATGTACAGGGTTAGGTACATGGAGCTGGAGCATCAACACTTTAGTTCCAGTGCACTACATGCATGATGTTTCGATGTGGAATACTGAAAACCAAAAAAATGACACCCTGGCACAACTTGAGGCCATTTCTCCTTGTCCTGTCACCTGTCACCAGTGGGAAGAGATGACCTCTTGCTGTAATACTGGAAGAGAGAAATGAGGTCTCCCCTCAGCCTCCTCTCCCCAGACTAAACAGCCCCAGTTCCTTCAGTTGCTCCTCATAGGCATATTCTCCAAGCCCTTCACAAGCCTTGTTGCCCTTCTTTGCGCAAAAATGAACACAGTACTCGAGGTGAGGCCTCTCCAATGTAGAGTGCAGAGGTAGGATGACCTCCCTAGTCCTGCTCACCACACCATTCCTGATACAAGCCAGGATGCCATTGGCCTTGGCTACGTGGGCACACTGCTGGCTCATATTCAGCCGACTGTCCATCAGTACACCAAGTTCCGTTTCCATCAGGCAGCTTTCAGGTCACTCTTTCCCAGGCTTGTAGGGTTGCCTGGGGTTGCTGTGACCAAAATGCATGACATGACGCTTGGCTCTATTAAAACTCGTACAGTTTGCCTTGGCTCATTAATTCAGTCTATGCGGGTCCCTCTGTAGTGCCTTTCTTTCCTCGGCTGATCAACAGCCCCTTCCACCTTGTTTGCAACATCTTGACTATCCATCTGTCCAGCAAGGTGGGCTTCTTGCTGCACTTTGTCCACTCATTTGCTCATGCCTAATCCAAGCTAGAGACTGAGAAGCATAGTACCATTTCTTAAGTATGAATGTTTTATAGTTCCATAAGGACATGCCACCTTTTCAAGTATCATCTTGCCTATGAAGCAACTGTAGGGAGCAGCAAGAAATTGCTAAGAGCTTGGAAGGATGATGGGTAGGTGTCAAGGGTTTACAGACTGGTTCGGCCCAGTTCTGTGACTAGTGGAGCAGAGGAATTTTGCAAAATCCGCACCTCTGGAAAAGGGAAACAGGAAACCCCAAAATAATTAAAAACAGCAGCAATGATCTGAGGAGAAACAAAACTAATATACTAAATACGGTATCGAAATGCAAGATAACACACCATAATACAATATAATTAGAATTGAAGCTAATAAATCAAATATAATGAGATAGAGTGTCCAAAAGGTGGAAAGGCCTCACCGTAACACTGAGGTGAGATGTGCAGTCCGGTTGAGCAGCAAGGTGGAGAGCCTGACGAAGAAGTGCACATCAGGTGACCTTGTCTGGGGTTATATCTCCTCTCTGACCACAAAGCTCCCTGGGGTATGGAGTTCTTCTTCTCTTCTGGACAGGTGCCCAGAACCGGAGCATTAACAGTTTAACTCCCAGTGCACTACATAATGTTATGATGTGGAATACCGATAACCAAAAATCATAAAACCATGACAGCAGGCTTCTTGATTTCAGTGCAAGATGCTGGAAGAGAGCCACTGCCAAGGTAGATGAGTTTAGGCTTGAGAAAGGAACAACAGCCAAAATCAATAGAACATGCACACTACAAAGGTGACTGAAGCAGTAATGGGCAATCTGAAAAGTTGAGAAGCAGCAGAGATTTCATCAGCTGACTGTAATAAATGAGTTTCCTTCACCTTGGCGTTAAGACCGTTTTCCCTAAAAACATCCCCACTTGAAGAGAGTATGATGTCTTAGTAACTTCTACTCATCAGTTCTGGCGGTAGAAGTGACAATACCATGGAAACTACTTTAATTTTCTCCACTGAAATTACTGTATGGCTTAGTGCCTGCACCAAGATTATACACAACAGTGCTTAATGGTCTCTTACCATGACACAGTGATGAAGAAGGGGGCTGGAAAGGGGAATTTTAAAAAAACAAATAAATAAGCACCACCAACAACAAAAAACCTTCTGTGAAATAGCCATACCAGTCATTTTTGTGAAATGAAAAGTAATTTACACAGCAGTTTTACAGAAAAGAGAATTATGCAGTTAATCAGTGCTGCTGGATAATTACACTGTACACGAGGCCTTGCTTTTAGGAGAAAATACAAGCTAATAAAGAGAGCCAGGAGATCAGTAATGGCAGGGCTTTGGGGAGACACTGGAGACACAAAGCTAAATAATTTAAAGCGAACAAGTATAATGACTATGAAACTAAATTATTTTAAGCTTACATTAATTCTCCACCCAATTACATATCTAATGTTAAGTGCAAAAGCTAGAGAATTCCCGTCTGCTGCCTCGGCTGCAAGCACACACGGTGAAAACAAGGAAGCCAAGGGAAAGTGATCTGAACATGAGCAGACTCTGAAAGCCTTCTGTGAACTACTATGGATGTCTTTAATATTCAGAGGTCTGCTGGAGAATTCAGTTACTTTTCACCTCCCTCTGGTTACTTCTGGTTCAAGTGAGGTCTTTCGCTAATACAGACAACGCAGTCAATCGATTTCCTTGGCCATGCCCTTTTGTGCTTTTCAAGAACCAGTGACAGCTGTCTGCTGCCACAGTTGTCATGGAGGAAGCAGTGAGAAGCTGAACAATGTGGGATTAAGAATGAAAATGATGACTGGTGTAATGAGATCATTGCATTACCTTTGTGTTGGAAGCAATTTAACCCCGATGATTACTGACCCTTGGTGATGCTGTGGCTGAGTAAAATGCGCTGTCCTAGAAAACGGTGGGTACACTGGAAGGCAGACAGAATTTCTGGGGGCAATCATAAACAAACTAGACTTTTTCCCTTCCTGTGTTAGAGGTTATCCATCAGCTGAGTTACCACCATTCAGCAGTTACCCTTCATTTGTGTAACAAACAATGCAGGAAAAACCTGACACAGTGCACCTAGCAAATTATTATTACTTCTATGGCATCCAAAAAAGCACTTGGTACTTCATGAAGTAGTTAAAAAGACAAACTGTGTGCGCAATGAGCTAATATTTGGTGAAACAGTGAAACTGCAGGAGGTGAAAATATGTGAAGAGATGGTGGAACAGGTGAGTTACAGGAACAACACCAAACAGTTACTGAGGGATCAACCAGATATCACCAATGATAACACCAAACAGATCTGTAATACACAAGGTTCAATGAACATCACCAATTCTTACCCCTCGTGTTCAGAGGAATCCCTATGAGAAAATGTTTGGTGAACTTTCCTAGTCCACATTTTCTTCCAAAAGCATGCTAATTCATAATAAAATATCCGTATCTTATGCTGGCTAGTTTCTGCAGTCTCAGAATAGATCTACTTGAAAGTCTTGTCAGTTCCAATGTAAATATGACCATGAAGGATTTCCAGTTTAGCAAACAGCAGCCCCATATTTTGAAGCTTTCATCGATTTCACAGTGATGGCATGATAATGCCTGTGACTCTGTGCCAAGTCACACCATGCCAAACACACAGGAGCAGCTTACAACCCTGCACACAAGATAACGCACTGACAAATCACACAGCAGGACTCTGCACACTGGCGGACAAAACCACAAGAGCTTGTCACGGATGTATTTTTCTTGCCGATTCTTCATTTAACTTTTAGGACTCACTGTTTTGGTACTGGACAGCTTGTTGGTGTAGCTGATGAAGCTGAAGCAATATGATGCTACATAAACCTGCTGCTCCCACACTTCTGCAGTCTGACAGTGCTTCCCTGTCCTCTGCTGGAGGCACTGCAACATGCTTTGTCTGCTGAGTGCACTGAGAACAGCCCAGGGAGGAGGCAAAACAGAGGAAGGTGAATTAAAAAGAATGAGCAGGAAGAACAAGAGTGCTCATTTCCAAATACATCTACCAGTAGATAAACAACTGTCATACAGCTCCCTGCTCTTTCAGCAGCTGCATACCACTCAGAACAAAGCATTCTGCTGGTGCCTCCAAATTATTATTAATAGTAAGGTATGAGCTGCAGAAGGAGGGAGAACTGAGAGGGGTGGTGCTCCACAAGGATGGCATAAGGGATGGATCTGCTCCAGGCTGCCTGCCAAATCCATCAGAAAACTTGATTTTTCCAGGGGCCCCCAAGGATGCTTTTCTCCAGACCACAGTATTTCTGTGAGAACCTATGTCTGGACTGAGCTACATGGAGAAAAATGCAGGCTCTGAGCTAATGACCCTGCCTGCCCCAGCTGTATCAGTTTCTACTCCACACCCAGGGGTGTATGAAGAGGTCACAAGCCAGCGAGTGAATGTCTGATAAAGTATTCCAACTAGCCCCTTAACTCAAAGGGATGCAAGAGGGATGGCAGAGCCTGCTGCAGGGATTATTCAGGTTTGTTCACAACCAACTGCAAACAAAAAGAACAGGACATCTCACCAGATACAGAGAACAGAAAAAATCAGTATGTTCTGATGGAAACAGCTCAGTTCCTGCTATCAGACTCCTGAGATTTCAGAAAGGCACAGAGGCAGTGAACGAGCACTGAGAAAAGCAGCAGAGAGAGGGGCAAAAAAATTAAGATGCTGGTCTTCATCAGTGCTCATTTTAGCAGGGAGGAAACATGTCTGGGGGAAGTAAGAAGTATATTCATCAACAAACCACTGCATTCACAGTATTGGATTGCCTTCAGGTTTCCACACTCACAAACTACCCCTGGGACACAATGCGTCCCTGCTAGGGCCCTTCTCACTTCAGATGCCTGACAAATGGCAGAGCAATGCACCCTCCTCATAGAATGAAATCCTAGATTCCTGGCTTTGTTAAAAGGCCTGCAGACAGCTAGGTCCTGGAAGCATTACTAAATATGTTGATGTTTCACTCCTGAGCTTGTTCTCATTACTGGCTGTGTTTCTGGTTTCTGTACTGCCAGAAGAGTAGGGCACTGTGAAGGCTTGCTGCTGTGCAGAGCTAAAGCAATGCCTCACCCTCAATGGCAGAGTGATGAAGGCTTCCCAGCTTGTTTCTCCCAGCAGCCTTCCCCTGTCGATGAGATGTGCTGAAAGAGCCTAGCTCCTTGCAAATGTGCAGACATACGTCATCTATACACAGCCTTCAGCTTTCAAACCACTAACACTGAATCCACAGGTGGGAGAGGCAATTTAGCTTCTGTGTGTACAGAGCAGAAAGAATATGAGATATCATCTATTTTGCAGAGGATTAAGGCTACGAAACGTCTGCCTTAAGACATCAGCCTGCCTCACAAATACAAACATGCAGTTCGACTATTCAGGGATGTATCTCACATGATGGGATAGGCCAAGGGGTTAACCTAAGCCTCAGAGATAATGTTTTACTGTCGGTTTTGTTATGGTACCATCATCTCTCAAATACAATTTTGTTATTATTCTTTTAAAAAAATCTCCCCAAATCTTTCGGGAGTTTCCTTCAATATATAAACAATTAAAAATCTCTGAGACTTATCTTGAGGATTCCTGGAAGTTTCTTTTTCCATGTACCAGAAAGGGCTCCTTGAGGCTCCAGCCCTGAGATGGCAGAGCCTGCACTGCTACTACCCACAGCTCTCCGCCTGGGGATGGCCCCTCCCAACCAGAGCCTCCTTCCCTGCCCAAGTAATTTCCATGTGATGTCACAAGCTTTTAGGAAAAAAAAAAGCCCAATATAATTAGTAGCTCACTCCAAACTGGCTCCACACAAATAAGAAAGCCTGTGAGCGCTGCACTCCCCAGCAGGGAGGTCCAGTCGCAGCCTCTCCTCAAAGCTTAGCTCACCTCTGCCCTTGCAGAGCCGCTATTCTTCCAGCGCACTTTATTAACATTTTCACTACAGTGGCTGCAGCAGCTGAGCTGCTCTGCACAAATTTTCTGCTGGGTATAGGGAGAGTGGGGGGGGGGGGGGGGTGTTAATTATACAGCAAGATGGAGAGGGGCCAGACAGCCCTTCCAGCGAGCGGCCTCCTCTGTGCGGGCTCCTTCCTGCTGCTTCTGCAGCTCCGCGGATCACCTGTTGGCCCTGGCACCCCCCCAAGCTGGGGCCTAACGGAAATGACAGAATCAGCGAGAAATGAGAGCCAGCTCGTATTCCTGCTACTCGAATGAGGGAAATACAAAAACAGATGATGGCAATGTGACCTGGCTGCTGCAGGCAGGAGCTGGGAGAAGGTGGGGGGATGGAAGGAGGAGGAATATGTGTGGAGAAAAGAAAGAAAGAAAACAACACGACACAAAAAAGCAGCTAAAAAAGCACCTTTTTTCTTTTTTCTTTTTTTTTTCTGCTGTGTCTTTCTGCTTTCTCTTTCCACATTCAGCATAGCAAAAACACGAAGAGTAGTTCTCCCTCCACACAGGCACCTGTCCGTGTGGAAAACCACCTGCTTTGCTGTTGTGCCTGCTGAGGAGGTCACATCCTTCCTCCTCCTAAAGGAGAGATTTCAAATGGATGTTCAGATAGGCAGCAGAAACAACCTGCCTCTGTCCTGAGTAGTGGCACACAGATGGGTCACAGATCACTGGCAGCTTCGTGTCTGGGTTTCTCCCCTCCCATAAAAACAGTGTACAGCAATATCTTGTAACTGATAGGTTTGCATAAGCTGCAACATCACACAGCAGGAGAAAGTGTCACTTGCCTCCCATTCCAGACTCCCAAACACAAAAACAGCTAAGAAACCAAAGAGAAGCTAACTCTTAAAAACAATTCCAAAGTTTTGCCTCTTGATTGACAGAAATTGATTACTGATTACACACTGAAAGCTCAGATACTGCTAGCTTAATACAAGTCCTTGGAAACCACATCTACTCCAAGCAGAAACCATCCCGATGCCTGAAATTTTGAGTGAAACTTCTCCAGACCTCTAAGTTCAGACACATTTTGACATAAGAAATTCACACTCTATCAAACAGCGTAGCAGGCTTTCAACAGGCTTCTAAGAGATTATTTTTTCTCCCAACAATAACTCTTAGCAACAGTTGCAATAAAAGTAGGAAAAACTTTATTCTTTAAATGAAACTCTTCTCCAAAAGTGATGGAATGGATTCTTAGAGCTCACTGCTTCATAAGGAAACCTTTCATGAATAATGAATAGTGCAGATTCCAGCCTCCAACAAGCACCAACAATTCAAACACACCCAGCACTGAGCTGTTTCTGCATCTTGGGCCCTTAAACTGCAGCACCTTTTCCCTCTCCAGTTTCACCAGCTCCCTCTATTTCCGCTCTTTCTAGCAACTAGGTAGGTAAGCAGAAGGAAAATTTAAGTAGTGAGAGCAAGCCAGAGCTAATGTGCACAGTATGAATTATTCAGGCGCTCCTGATTCCTGCACCTGCACAGAGGCAGGAAGTTCCAAGGAACAGTCAATACTCTTCTCTTGGGTTTGTACAGTTACTGCTCAGACACTCTGTTCTGTAACTAAGGATTTCAGGTCCCATAGTAAGCAGTGGAAGTAAAGAAGAAAATAAATCTCACATTGTCAAACCCCCCCTCCGCTGCCCTGAACCCTGGATAATTATTCTACCCCTTCTAGAACAAACGGCAGTTTGTATCATAGTGCTGAATTCATCTCACATATGCTAATTCCAACCAGAGCATCAGCAGAGAAAAAACAATGTGCCCTAACTGGCCCTGCCAGATATTTACTCAGCTGTATTAGTCTTTGTTTGAACTTTTCTCTAGCTCAGGGCATCAAGTATTTCACGTGCTAACTTGATTGTTAAGGCATCCTTCTCCACAGATGATACAGCAGAAATGCATTTTCTCCTTGGCTTTCTGGCAAGCACCATGGAAACTGACAATTTAATACTGCTGGAAGAGTCAATACTATGCTTTCAGCAGGATGGATTTAATGAGCACATAGGTCTTTTCCATCTTCATCTACCATTATTTTGGTAAACAAAATGTCACACACCTAACTGCAAGTCCAGATATGAGCCATGAAACTAGACCATTAAGCACATTTGCAGAGAGCAGATGAAAACCAAATACCACCCCGAATATTTCATGATAACTATGAGACGGTTGTGAGTTAATATGCTAAGGCAAAGAGATGTAGAGGTATTACACACATTCAAAGTAGCAAGTCCTGTTCTCGTCCTTACTGTATGTCATGTCCATAGTTGCAGTGAATATCCTTGGGACTTGTCCTTTATTAACATGCCATCACCAACAAGTCCTCAAGTTAAAAGATCGTCTCATTAATCACAGCTAGCCATCATGCTTGGATTGACTTGATAAAAATTATATGCAGCAACTGATAATGAAACCTTTTAATGCCCTGTTTCAAAATAACAAGTCAAACACAAGCACTCAGAAAGGTACAGTAAATCCTTATTGCATCTTCATTCTTCTCTTTATGCCCAAAGAGGTTAATTCAGCTTCCTTTCAATGCTGAATGCATGAATGGTTTTTTGGGGTTCCTACCCCAAAAAAGTTTTTCCGGTTCTTCTTTAAGGTATTTTAATCAGGCATGTAAACACATTTTATTCTTTGATGCTTTCATTCAGCATCATTAATCCCCAGCATTAAATCAATAGACTTACAACATTTAATCACGTCAAAATACAACATACAAATCCACAAATGGCTTAAGCTCATCACACAGCAAATATCTTGCAAGTTGGAAGCTGTGCCTTCTTTTTGCCTTGGGATTCAGCAAACCCTATACAAAACTTTCATAGAAGTAAACAGGTTCCCTCTCCAAGCATCTGCCACTAAGCGAAAAAAAAAAAGTTGTTGATAAGCAAAACATGGAATTTTATTTCTGCTCTGTCATCTTTTTTATCCCTTGTGGTCACTTTGGCCTGAAGAGAAATACTTCTACTTGTTTTACAGCATTTTACAGCAACTTCTTGGCAGCACAAACATTTTAAAATGCTTTTTTAAGAATTGTTGGATTACAGACTGTACTAGAAGTGCAAGGCAGAGAAAACCATGTTTGCAGCTGTTTATTTTCTTTTTTTTTTAATGATTAGCATACATTGTTTTTCCACTTGACAAAAATGTATATGGAGTTATTACCCCATATCATTGTTGATTTTTGCTGTTGTTGTTGTTTTTTAAAGAGAATTTGCTCTACCTTACATATTATTTCCAAAGTGATTTAGATATGCAAAATGGCAAGAATCTCTTTAATAGGGCAGAAATTGTGGCTGAGATGTAAAAATTTTGGACAGCCAGTTCCATTCTTTGATAGACTAAGGACAAAAACAGGTAAACAAGGAAAAAGGAGTCCTCAAGAAAAAGGAACAATACCTTTCATTCTACAGCATTAAGAAATGGGAGTGCTCATTTGAAAGAAGAAAATCGTTTTAAAAGTGAAATACGTGAAGAAGGCATTCCAAAACCCTTCTGAGACCCATGATCGCATTCCTACCCACTGTCCCAGAAACTGTCCCAGGTGTACCCAGCCCGTCCCTGAACTTACAGCGTCCTTCTCTGTTACACTGGGGCTTCTCTGGGCGCTTATCCAAAGTTCGCATACACTCACTCTGGGTGGTGCCTCTTTTCCATCTACAGGCAAAGGCAACATCCTGAACTTTGCGTGCGTTTTGTGAAGAACCTCCATTCAGCTCCAAGCAGGAAATGGTGGAAGCTCTGTCTCACTATCCAGGGCTGTTTCTAATGCTGCTTCAGGGAACTAAGCTACTGTCTTGTCTATATTCAGCTAGGATTCAGGCTTTGCTTACCCACTCTCCATCTCATCCAGTGCTCTTGTCTATACAGTGCTCTATATTCAGTAAGAAAGGAGATAAGGTCTGTGCTTAAGATCCTAATGATTAAAATGTGCCTGTGATGCTTGTGCTGAGAATCTAAAATTCAGGCCTTATTTGACAAGCTGTTAACAAACTTCTGCAAAAGCTGGACTTACTGCTGTTGCTGCTACCAGCTTGTTTCTCAAAAGAACTATTTCTGCTCTGTTATCATCCAGAAAAAAGGTTGTAAGGATCTTCTGTAAGTGGAAAAGATGCTCTTAGTTCCTGCCAGTCCCTTCTGAAGTCCCTAACAACTTACCCCATGTAACAGGGCTGTAATCTGATGGAAGCATTTAAGTTCTGTAGACAGTCACGAAAGATAGGCATACAACTAAATCAAATGGAGAGGATCTGCCCTTTCTTTGGTCACTCCTGAGGTGCGAGTCTGTAATGACTATAATGAGGAATTCTGGTGCTTTGCTTCCAAGGTCAGGTCATTCTCCAGAAATTATAAGCATGAAGAGAAAGTCCGTATGTAAGCTAGGCACAAGTGCTTTTTGCTATAGGGTTAACAAGTTTTATCAGTGTGAAACAGAGGTACTGCTCCCTCCAGCGTGGCTCAACGTGTTCTCAGTACAGCTGAGAGAAGGAATGAAAATTTCATATTAAGTCTGACTAATCCATACTTTACTGCCTGTATCTGGAATCTCAGTGACCTCCTGATTTTGAAGTTTTTCCCACTGAAAGCAATGTTTATGCATTGAGCTGCATGGAGGAAAAGGTATAGTGATATATTAGGGAATTACTTCAAATGCTTTGGCTATCCTAGATGCATTAATTTTTCATTACCTCATTAAAAAAAAACAACAACAAAATGACAACAAAAACATCTAAGGTAAAACTGAAGTATGTAATGAGGACGCTCCAAATCAGGCAAAGAGAAGAGCAAGCATTTTCTTCTGTCAGCTATATTCTATTTATTATCAACATTATTCTTTATTCTTTTTCCTTAAAAATGATCCAGATTGTTTCCCAAATACGCCATTTTTTTTCTGTTCAACCGAGGCAAGATTCACCCATGGCTGAAAGCAATCAAAGTTCAGACACATTTATTTTTTTAAATCCTGTGCTCTGCAGTTAATATTTGGTGTGGGAGATGAATTGCAAATACTGAACTGGATCTTAAATTGCTACTGACTTAATGGGAATCCCAACAAGTGAAACAGCATACTTCGCCATGCTTATTTTCTTTTTAAACTGATGACAAATGAGTTATACTTTGAATTAGTTTCACAAATGGCAGCAACAAAACACAACAGTACAAATGTTTGTCTTTTAATAGTGGAGACTCAAAGCAAACTAAGGTGAAACTAAAGCAGGGTGATTCAGATCAGGAAAGTCATCCAACTCCATAGCAGCTTGACCCTAACATAGCCCCAGAGGCAGTGCTGCAGCTGCCAGCTAGACAGCCAGCCAAGAAGCTAGCTGAGGCACAAGCCAAGAAGCCAGCAACAAATCCATGTGCCAGTGCAAGAAAGCTATATTCCAGAATTTGGCATCTGGGTCCTCCAGCTGCCAAACATCTTCCATCTGGCCAAATCTGTGGAATGAGGTGCTAAAAACTAGAATGGGGTGCATTGCAAGGACCAAAATCAGAGCTGTCTGCAAGACACCAAGGGCGAAGAGGCATGTTGTGCATACCAATATATGAGATTCACATACAGAATCACTTTGTGAATGGTGAAATGGTGGATCGGGCGAATTCTGGATCAGGAGAGAAAGTGCAGACAAAATGCTCAGCAAATTACAGGAAAAAAGCAGTTGGTATCTCTGAACTGGAACAACAGCCTCAGCCTGCAGCCATCCATGGAGGTCAGCAGATGCTGAATGTGGGAGGGATCAGTTCTGAATAAAACAGACTTGGTGAGCACAATAAAGAGTGGAAATCAACCTACAAAAATGTTATTTCAGGATTTGATGATGCACTCTGCTCTCCTATTGCCATGAAGAAAATATCTGCAAATATTTTAGTACTTCCATAACTAAAATACCATAATTGTGTTATTTTGTGGAAAAAATAGCTTTTTTGAAATTTGGTGGAAAAATGCAATTAAATAGGAAGAAATGAAAAAAGAACAGAGCTAAGAATGCATAAAATTTCACTCAAATAAAACACATACCCTGAGATAGCTGTCTTTAGTTGCAACAGAGCTCATTTCTGACAAGTAATTACTATTCCTAAAAGGTAATAGCTCCATACTCCAAGAAGCAAGACCAGCTGTAAGAAATACTCCCAGCAATGCAAGAAATTTTAAGTGGGCCATAGGCTTTCATAATTTCAAGTGATACACTGACTTAAATATTCATCTAATTGGCCTCACTTCTCCCATATCACTCTGCAGATAGTCCACATGGTCTAAATAAGGTTTGACAGATGTGACCTTCTTGAACAATTTGCTCCCTTGTTTAAAAAAGACAGAGAAGTCTCTGTATCTCTCTTCCAAGTTTATGGCTTTATTTCCCTCATGAAAATATTGAATTATAGACTCATCTCCGTCAAGCCAACAAATTTGCAGTGGCAGAGATGGTATATGAGATGTTTCATGCCATCTCCATCTACTTACAACTAAGCATGCTGTTCAGGGGACTTATTATTAGGATCTCATGTTCTCTGTTATGGTATGCGTAAATTCACAACCGTTTGAGCAAATTACTGACAACATAACAGACTTGGACAAAAAAAAAAAGGTAAAACGTCCTGTGAAATAGAAACTAATAGAAAAGTTTAGAACTCTGTATTGGCTTTCACAAAGAAGTTGCTGCTACTACTTTGAAAATGTTTGAGTAATAAGATCTTGCATTTTTTTAAATATAAATATACAAGTTGTAATGGAATTAACTGCAAATTGGTGACATGAGTACATCTGAGGAATGATTTCTGTATTTGACTACTCATTAGCAATTTGAAAGCGTAATTGCTCTTAAACATGCCATCTTCTTAATTTTCTTATGAAGATTAGATCTACTTGTAAGTGCAAAGAATTACTTTGCTGCTGCAACTTATTTGCCTACAGTGAATGAATGAAGTTATTTCTGCTTTGGTAGTCCACAGATAGATGGTCCATGGATTTATACTGAGTAACTGAGGCAGTGAGTTGCTGGATTTACGCCTGTCACACAAAAAATGCAACTCCAAAGAAATCTTTTCAGAGGCCCATAAAACAAAGGAAAGGAGAAGGACAAGCAAACAAGCAAGCACACTAAGAGTGGGCTTTTCATCTCACATTGTTTTGGAACTCGGTAAAGCCAGAGCAATGAAACCAACAAAACCAATAACTCTAACAGCATTCATATCCTTGTTCTACCATATATGCCATATTTGTGCAGGTAAGGTGAACATGAGACATTTTGTAGTGTTAAAAAATGTTACAGATTTGTTGGAAACTCCTACTGGATTTGGCTGTAAACTCGGCACTCTTCACCAGGGTATCTACTGGACATATCACATAGTAAAGTTTTAGATTTTTGGCATCTTCAAAACAAACAAGCAAACAACAAAAACCCAAACAGACAAGGGGTTGTTTGCAAATACCTCCTCCTGCGTTTTACAGCTTTGCTTGTCTACTGTTTTGTAGTAACTGACAGTGATCCATTAGAACCTAAGTTATCTAGATCCACACTGACCATCTATAAAGCAAGGTATTACTCAGTTTCAGTAAGCTATTTTGGACATTTTCAACTGCATGACCAAACCTGAGGTAGCATTCTTTTTTGCTATTCCTGTTTTTTTTTATTTACTAGGATAAGGAAAAAAAAAAGCCCTGCAGTTTCCCACAATGCACAGCACCATTCTCCCAGCCCCAGAGAATAAAAAACAAAACCAAAGATCAACTCTGGAACTTGTCCAACCCCACATATTCCCCAGCCATGGCATAAAGAGGGAAATAAAGTTGGAAAGCACTGCTACTAGATTTTTGTCAATACAACAGAACATTATATAATACACAATAAAATGCTTCATACCTGGAGTTGAAAAAACGAAAAGGGTTAGCAGCTGACCTGGCACAGCCCCACATGCTCTCTCTGGAAATTGAACACAGACAATTAAGAATTTTAAGTTATCCCAAACAATTGCAGGGAACTTAGACAAACTTGGGGAACACTTACTGCAAAGTAAGCAAAGAGCCTCACCATGGAAGGGACTCGGGATTTTCCCACTTAAAACTCCTCTTTAAACTAAAATTACTCTGTAGAGGTCCCAGCTCGTACCTAAGCAAGTCATTAAGAGCTCTGCCATTAATTTGCATGGGAGCAAAGTTAAGGCTTAAGGGCCCAGGTGTCATTTGGTCATCATTCCAGACCATGGTGAAACACGTTTTCTCATTAAAAAATAATCAGTGACCAAGAAGAAAATGCTAATGAGAATTTAGAGCAGGCAGATATTGTATGAAGAGGAAATAGAGGCTGGAACAAGCATCCTCTCTAAAAATCTGCTGCTTCATTATTCCCAAGGTATCATGGAAAAGAACTAGCCATAAACGCTCCTTACTTAAAACTGAGACTCCAAGGAAAACAGATAATGTACTAGAATACTATCTAGAATACTGAACAATACAAATATACTACATAATAGCTATGTAAGCCCTTACACTGTGATCTGGACACGAGCAGTCCTTTTTTCCTACAAATCCTGATCTATTGTATGTGCTCAAACAAGAAGCATCAGACAGCTCGCTTTCTGAAATAGTTTCATAATATTAGGGGAAAAAAAGGAACCTGCATAAAGCCAAGTCCATGAATAACCCCCTTCAGTCCTTCCCTCTGTAGTTTAGATCTCAAATATACAGTGAGGCCAACACCCAAGAAGCCAACTAAAATATGAGAATAACAACCTAGATTATAAAAATGTTCTAGCACACAAGTTGAATGCATGTGCCCTGCAAATATTTTGGATCCTTTACAGCAATCACTTAGAATGGCCAGGTTGGTGTAGTAGTTGTTGAAAGTGAAAAAGAAACTTTCAAAGTGACTTCTCTTGACTTATGCTCTTTCCCGTGGCCTAACCTGACATCTCCATGTTTAGAAAGAATCTCTTTTCCCCCAGGATTTTGCACTGCATCTTTCAAACCTCTTACGCTTCCACGTTTTGAAGTGTACAGTAAATATCTGTCTTCTCCACTGTTTGATTTTGCAATTTCTTAAATTATTCATTTCTGATGACAGAAGTCTGCTACTGAAATGACAAAATGATGCAAAGAATCTTCGTAGCATAATCAGCTCTATCACACTGTGACATTTTTCTCCACTCTTTTTCCAACCAGAGTTTCTGCACTTTTCAGAAGCGTATCTGAGGTATGTGTCCCATCAAATCACCAGGTACAGATTTTACAATTGCACCAGTTCACAATCAAAGTCACCAGACAATATCTCTCCCACTCCATTAGCCTTCAACTGAAATGAATATGTACTGGAGAAATGGTAACTGGAAGCTATGACGTTGATCATTCTCTCCCATGTCAATTTGTAATAATCTTTCAGTTCTCTTCAGGTCTTAGTGGAAAAATACCTATTCCCACAGCTAATACAGACAGCAATATGTTACCCAGAAATCGTGATTCAATTTTGTACAATTCTTTTCATAACACTCCACTTTTAACACCTAAGCAACAGGGTAAACAAAATTACCGCTGATGAGGATAAGAAGTATTTGCATGTTGAATTTCTGGCAATGGGAAATTCTGGTAAGAACAACCAAAAAAATCTATCTTCCCAACAACCCAAAAGACACCAAACCCTCATTTTCCTCTTTGTCTGGCCTCAAAGCCAAATGGCTGTGGCTCACAAGTGAACACAACTCACTCTGAGATGGCAAGTGAGTTTCCTGCCCAGCTGTTTACCGTACACTCACTCCACCAATATCTGAATGGCACAAACAGAGATTATAAGTCAATTCTTCAGAATAAACTGTACCTTAAAATATCATTCAGAAAATTGTGGAGGAGTTTGGTAGGGCAAAGACCAGCATTAAAATGTTTGCCTGTGCAGGGAAGCATCCTGTGTGGGCAGCTGAGTACTCATCTCCCACTGCTCTGACCCTGAAGAAGTGCCCAACTCTTGATTCTGGGGCTTGAGGCTTTTCTTTGCTTTGGAAATGACTAAAGCAGACTTAACAACATGGAATCAGCATAAAACAGGATCTGTAACAGTCACTTTCCAATCCAAAATACCAGTATAGGAGGAAAAAGAAGAGGAAAAGGATGTTGTGAAGCCAGCCACTCCTATATAATTTTCATATTCTAGCTCTGCATTCGTTCATTGGCTTCCTAAGTTAGTGTGCTAACTGCCATGTCTGTATGCCAGAGTGCTCACCGCCACTGCCACTGGCCATCATAGTATTAAAATGAATGGATCCCTTCTTGGGAGATATAGGACGGGTTTTAAAACAAATAGAAGTAGATCAGCTCTGAATAAAACACTTGGTCTCTCATCTGCCACCACGGGAAGATGGCACTGTAGACCTTTCTTCTCCAAACTGTGCCTTAATGAACAGCTACAGGTCAAAAGCTCAACAGAGAGTAGAGATGACAATAGCCACATACCTAGCAGAGAACTAGAGCATTTAATACTTCATTGATGATGTTAAGAGAGTGCTGATGCATTTGTGTAGATGCTCTAAAACACTCCTGGAGCCAAAAATCTATTTTATAACCTTACAACACCTTCACCAAGCCACCTTAAAGCAGACAAAGCACATCTCATCTCAAATGCCTGTGTTGTTATGGTTCATCCTAGTTCTGAATACATGCAGTGTTTCATGCATATTGCAAGCATACAGGACTAGTGGTACCTCTATGCCACACAGTATATTAACAGGTATGCTCCCATTACAGAACTGTACTTGGTAGTGTTCACTACTTGGTAGGGAAAACTGTGAAGATTCAAATACATTCTCAAGCAAGAGGAAAAACATTTAGTTTGACTTTACCTTAAAAGTGGCTAAGAAACTCAGAAATGATGTGATGATACCAAGTTGGAAAGGGGAAGTTCTGAGTGCAAAGGGAATCAAACCCTTCAGCTGAGTAAATCATCATTAACAAACAAATTACTAAGAAACATTATCCTACTCCTCTGCTTTTGAAACAATTTTGGTTGACATTTCTGTAAATTCAGTCATTATTCTAGTTCCTCCTGTGAACTTATTGTGTGAAGCAATTTACCTGACAGTACCCTGGTTTATGTTGCAGTATCCCAATCCTATGCTAAACATTGAATCCTTGATGCAAATACTTGAGAAAAAAATATTTTGAAAAGATCAAAATTCCCACTAACTTTTTAACAAGTGAATAAATGCCACTATTTCTTTTTATGCCTGCTGGAGGGTCCTATTCCTATCCATTTTTTTCATTTTTAGGCTGTATGCAACATTGGAAGTTTCCATGTGCAGCAGATTGTGAAGACAAGCCTCAGGACGAGCATTTTTCAGGTCAGTCTCTGACCTCAGTGCCTGCCAGCCCACTCCACTCTGCCCGAGTTTAAATACAGACTAAGCAAGTTTTGCCACTTCAGTCTTGATGCATCTTTTGTTTGCCATGGTTGTAACAAAGAAGGTGCCCACCTCGACTCTGCCATTTGTGACTACTGCTACTTCTGACACACCTCAGGATCAGATGTTACCTCAGCCGTGGGTTTGCTTCACTTCTTATTTCAGCCTTCAGTTCCTTTCATTCTGGCTAGAGCAACTTCATATGCTTAATGGCATGAAGCTCCAGTTAGCCCTGCCTTCAAGCGCCCCAAACAGTAATGGCCATGTCCTCAGCCACATGCACATGAAGAATGACACTTCTTAGGCACAGAGGCTCAGCACAAAAATTCTTTCCACATCCATTATCCAGGAATCTCCTTTCACTCCTCCTTACCTGAAGCTTAAAAACGATTTGCTGTGAGAAATGAGGTGGAGTCGAACTTAGAGAAGCAGGACTAATAAAGGGGAAAACTTGGACAGTGTGAAGAAGCAAAGCAGCAGAAAAAAAATGCATTGTACTTCTTTAAGATTCCTGTACTTACACACTTAATCATGCCTAGCTAAACAGTGTTCCCCCCTTAAGAGCGCTCTCTTTGCTAGCAGTTCATATACCTGGGATCCACACATCTTTCATGTTTTTGCATGTATTGATCTCAACACTCAGGAAACATTTTTCCAAACATCAGCACTGCTATTGCGAATTAATTGCGCAGCATGTTTGTCTGTCACAAAATCACAAGAACAGGATCACGAAATAGGAAAGATAAAAAGTTATCTGATCGAGATAATGAAAAAGAAGTGATTTTGGCTCAAATGACAGCAGAGGGCAATGCTCTTTCTTTTTCTTATCAGTATGTCAAGGTAGCAGTTCACTGAAGCAGTTTTACTGAGGCTCCTGGCAGAATTGTGCTGTCTATTTCACACCAATGAATATTTGCTGCAGCTCTAAACTTCTTAACACGCACAGCTCTGCCTCCACTTTTGGTGTTGATTTAGAAAGAAAACACAGAAAAAGCTGAATAATGAATCACCAGGGAAACTCCTGTCAAATAGGTGCATAAACTGCTAACTGCATAGCAGTAATACATATTGTTATTTATAATTCATACTCAGTGTCACACTCTTGAAGCAATTACACAATGCTGCCTCTATCAATACGATGCATTTCACATCTCTAACCACTAATGACTTCAGCTTCACTCTGAAGCAATAGTAGTGGATTCAGCATGAGACTAGAAGGCAGATGCTTCTGATCTCAGCTCACCCTCTGCTTTGTTGTGTGGCCTTGAGCAAGTCACTAACCTGAGGATAAATTATAATATCTGAACACACAGGGGACCCGTACAATTTAATTAGTTAATATTTGCAAAGCTCTCAAAAGATAAAAAAAACACTGTATGAATTATAATTGTACTGTATTGTTTTGAGGCATTTTATTACAAGGCACATGTGTGTAAACATGATTATCAATGTAAAATCCTAATAATGGAAAAATTTGAAAGCTCCCTTTAAATGACTGGCACTTCTTGGACAAAAATTAATCACAGAATCACAGAATGAGTTGAAAAGGTCCACAATGATCATCTAGTTTCAACTTCTCTGCTACGTGCAGTGTTGCCAACCACCAGACCAGGCTACCCAGAGCCACATCCAGTCCGGCCTTGAATGCCTCCAGGGATGGGGCATCCACAACTTCCTTGGCCAACCTGTTCCAGTGTGTCATCATCCAAATTAACAAATTAAGTAATTCATTAACAAACTGAATCTATTTTTTTAGAAGGCAATTATATGAAACAATCAAATACAGATACTGAACAAAAGCTAGAAAACAAGACCTTTGAAAGTTTGTTTGCAGTGAATAATGATAATGAAAAAGACTTACAGAATGGTATCTATGAACCCACACATTACAAGTAAGTGTCCTAGCTGCACAAGCCTGGTCCCTAAACACCCTAAGTGTCACTTTCTTTCTTTTTAGCAATCCGGACCTCTGTTATGGTTTCAAGATTAATCATTAGTTGCAATGCAGTTAATGATAAAATGCCTTTGAGCTTTAACAGAGACAGGATTCCTTGATTCTTCCAGCTTATTATGCACTTAATTTAAATCTTCCTCTTAAAAAGAAAATATTAGTCCTAGTAATGATATGGTAAAATATCTAGTGAAGCTCAATGCCCGGCACTTCAAAGTGGTTCAAAAGAGAGGACAGATTTCCTAATGGCAATGTTTCCTTGCTCTACATTCAGCTGTGCAACAGTGACTTGTAACTCACTGTTACAGAGAGCGGGCAGGAAGAAACCGATATTGTGTAGATAAAGCTAGAAGCATTTTTATTTTTAAACAAGCTTTCTTCAGAAAATAAATATTTCCATCTCCTAATACACTGTCATTTAAGGAATACCATCCCTCCAAAGCAGGCAGCTATGGTGATTTTTTTGTAGAAGCTACTTTTGATTTACAGTTGCTGTCCACCTGGCACTTGTTCCTAATGATCGCTGGCTGATGGGAAATCTGTTTTCTTGGCAAAAGGCTCTGAGACATGCACAAGTAGATTTCCAAACCAAGAATCCCAGTGCTTCTGTGCATGCACATTATGGTATCCTTTGGTTTTACTGCCCAACCCATCAAGTTATTAAACATTAATTTTTATTTTTATTTTTTTTTTGGTAGAATGTTGCCTATGCAAAAAAAAAAACCAAAAAAAACCAAAAAAACCTTTTTAGATTAATATAGATCTAGGGATAACTTTGTAAAGTGCAGAATAAATACAGTGCAGAAGAAATCAGCACTTCTTTAGTAAGTCATACAAACTGCATATCAGAAGAGATCATATCCTGTAGTAGTGGCATAGGCCCAAAGTTTAGATGTGCTGGTTCAGTTTTTTTGGAAGTCACAGACTTTTGTTGTGGCCTTAGATAGTACCATGGAACAGGATTCCTCACATAACTCCAGCAGTCTTAAGGTTAATCTCTCTAAGCCATTTGTGCAGGCTTTTTCATAACCATTGGTGAAGTCAAGCATCTCCAAAAGGCAGGTGATCACAACTGATGAGATGAGCGGACCTACAAGTATGCACATCTCCACTCTGAGAAAATCCAAAACACTCAAACATAATTGCTAGGTAGTTTAACTTAGCAGACATGAATCTTAAATATAAACTGCACAGTTTGGTACTGCTCAGAAGTTCCCTGGTCCAGCTGAGACACAGCATTCTTCGGTCAGCCCTTGTCCAACCCAGCACCATTTTATTGAAGCACAATCCTTTTCTTTTCTGCCACAGTATGCACATGGGAGACTGCTGACAAAAAGTAAAACTAGAACAGAAAACATCCTTGAAATAACCACAAATTGAGGGCATCAACCACAATATATGCCCAGTGTAAGATGATTGGGCTCTACATCACCAGTGCATCCCACTTATGTCGATATCTGTGCAGTCAGTTCAGTACAGTGACTTGAGGGCTGAGGAGATGCCCTATGGCAAAGTAGCCTGTGAGGAGATGGGGGATCCTGTGGGGCACCTGGCACTCCTCTGCGATCTTCTGCTCTAAGGTCTTACAGAGATGGAAAAAATTTACTGCAATGGACAAATCCTTTACTGAGAAATTCTGGAGCAGCACTGCTCAGTTCTTCATGTACAAAATCACCTCTCAGCTGTGTGCTAGTTTTAATTTGAGCATTTGTTCACAGAGGGCGGATGTACCAGCGTAGAAAAGCAAGGTTCACACAAGTACTGCCAAAACACTCTTACTTAGGTTTCCTGGGAGACTCAGGATAAAGTATCTTGTTTGTAACTAGAGGAAAAAACTGAGGTGAAAGTTCCCTATAATGAATAGCACAATAGTAGTAATGATTGCAGCTGAAACAGGAAAACAGACATTATCAGTCTAGAAAATGAATGGTTGATGGGAACGACACTTATAAAACCTGTGAGAGAGGAAAAAAATCAAGCACAGGACTGTGGAAATAAGAAATATAAGGAGAAACAAATCAGATATGAAAACTAAATACCATCTTAAGAGTACACTGTACCGTGGCTGTGCTATCTACCTGCTGGGGACTTAGCTTTTCACTACTGCAGTATCCAAAACTATCTTCCAACAGAATTTAAAAATAAAGATGATCATGTTAGCATTAACGTATCAATCTCATAACACAGCCAAGGAGAAGGGGCAGCAGGATCAAAGCCCCCAGTCTCATTTTCAAACAAGCACTTAGCAGCATCCAGCGCAGCACAAAAAGAGTTCACACAAAAGGTCACCATGGTCACATCCAGATGACAGATCACATTTCTATGAGGTAACTGCAGCTATAACTACCAGTATTCAGGACTTCCTTTCTGAATTTTCTGTCTCTCAGTCACTCTAGAGAAACAGGAAGCCACCTTAAGCAGCAACAGCAGTCTACATGCACACTACATCTTCTCCTTGATATTATCTAAAGGAAAAAAAAAAAAAAAAAGGTTTTATCCACCTACATCCCACAGTGAGAAAAGAATAGAGGCAGAAAGGAATGTCTAGATGTTTTTTTGGTTTTTTTTTAACCAATACACATTTATCCTAAGTTCACATTACAACTCGCCCTCTGTCCCTCCCACTTCTGCCCTCAGTCTCTGCACGTAGGGGAGATGACTTGGCATGCGTTTTTTGCAGGGAGAGAGCTGCATGTTTTAAGATACTGGAGTTACGTGGTGCATGCATGCAGGACAAGAAAGAGATGAAAACCCTGATCAAGTTTTGCACTTCTATGTGTCATGGGGTGGCTCCTGAGACCCACTGCATCACACCTACCTAGGGAGGGCTCCTAGGCTGAGGGAACAACCTCTAAGGGGCACCTTACAACAATTTACTGGTCTTCTAGGGCTTGACTAATGCTTTTTCTTTCCATGCCTTCATAAAGATTTCTGGAGTGTGTCTGAGATTTGACCCTGAATATATGATGCTATTCTTGCTGTGTAATAAGCACCCAGTGGTGTCAGGCATATCTTAGAAAATCTGCTCTTTGTTAGAGAGCTACATATCAGAATGAGTCTGTAAAACATACTAGAAAAAGGATGAAATGCTGCTTACAGTGCAAAGCTCACTGAAATCTACATGTTGAGGCAATATTTATTATCACACAGAGCAAATTATCTAAGATTAATAAATTATTCTTAATCTAAGATATGGTAAGGCACAGGAACTGCCATGAAGCAGCACTCTCACATAAGAAACTTCACCCAAGTGCTTTGCTTGAAATAATGACTTTGTTTATCTATAACTTTACATTATTGATTGAGTTTGCTGAGCTGAAGTAGGACAACAAAGTCATTCCAAACCAACTAATGAGAAGTCTGCAAGCACTGCCAATACAGTGCTAGCAGCAAGAAGGCAATTTCCCTGAGAAAAAATAGTCACACTTGGTTATTTTATAAATATGCAACCAAATTACATTTTTGTTTAAGTAAGTAAGAACTAATGTCAAACACGCGGCTCTTAGCATCTGACTGTCAGAATTTTTCTGGTAAGAATTTTTTCCTACTTAGACTATAATGGACCTGAAACAAAGCAGAAACACAGGAGGATGCCTTCAGTTTTACATGATATGAAAAGCAAAGCTGTCATACAGGCATTCCAAGCTACCCTGTGAACTACCCACATAAGGGGAATTTCCAAGGCAACAAGCTTAAAAATGGTTATATTAATATCATTCCCCCTCAGACGCTGAATGGTTTTCTCCAGCTCATGGCTAATCCTTGGTGTTACTCATCCAACTTAGCAGGTTTACACCCAAGAGAAGATGTTGGTACACGCAGCACCAACTCCCACTTGGTGGCATACTGACCCTCAAGTCCAGCCATGGGTTGACTTACCCTCACCTGGCACTGGAGACCTGCAGGGCCAATGTGCACACTCTAGACAGCTGTGTGCGTGGCCTCCCTAAATTACATGGTTCTCTTTCTCCCTAAATTAGACAACTAGCATTGGTCAAAAGAATTACCAGCTGGGCACATCTCCTGCTATCTGCTCCATATGCTGGGAGGCCAGATAATGAGCCTGGATGCAGATGTCTGTGTTGCAGATGTCTAATTAGGCAATTGGAGGATAAGGGCCAACAGGCAAACATATATTACATAGACGTGTATTTATAATCCTTATGAAGAATAATTTTAAAAATGTATGAAACCCAATCAGAAAAAGGTCAAATGCTGTCTGGCACCTGCCACTAGCACACACAAACGAGGCTTGGCATTTTGTTAAACAAGGACACCAGCAACCAGTGCTGAAGAACAAGATACTGACATCCCTTTGGAGGCAGCCATGCTGCATTTGCCAGTATTCTCCATGAAGAGAATACTCTCACCAATAAGTTGCCGTTAGCCATATAACTATTCACAAGAAAGCACTTAAATACTGCCGTAAGAAAGTTCACTTGCTATAGAAGAATCTTCTAGACTCTGAGGTCAACCTACCACAACTCAACACTTAGCTTAGATCCACCCGAAACACCCATTTTTTGCATGCACCTACGCTGCCCAGTTACTCGGGGAACAGGAGGTGCCTGTCCATGTCTTCAGAGGAAATTCCTGTCTGCTAAGTTTAGATACTAAATTGAGTGCAGAGGATCTCCCTTTGGAAGGCTTCAAAGGCACTTTCCACTCTGCAACAATGGGAGACAGAATGCAGGCTTTTAATTTCAGTGAATTACTTTGCTAGACATCTAAAATTAAGGTACAGGCTAGCTGACAAAATTATAGAATGGAGCCTGCCCATGAGGCAGTGTATTACAGACCAAGGAAGAAATGAATGGAATGGAGTCAGTATAATGTGCTAACATCTTTTTCTTCAGCTCAGCAGCTGTATGTATAGTGTCTGCAACTGAGAATGAAGTAAAAAATAAGACAAATTGCAGATCACAGTCAAATTAAATTTTCTTAATGGGGCTTTTGAAATAAACTAACAGATTATGTTTAAATAAAACCTGGAACAAGGATGAGTTGATGCTGTATTATTAAATTTCTTAATTTAATTCTTAAGCTCCAGAGCCAGCCAAGTAATATTCAACACATTTTCCTTCATAAATTGCGGAATGAATTATTCTAAAAAAGCTTTTCATGGTTTGACCGATTCTCTAAATGTTCCAGCAATATCAAGCACATAAAACAGCATCTTCCTGCCACTCATATATTAAAAGTATTCACTAGCTCTCCATGCCTTCTTCTCTTTTCTTTAATTAGGCAAAACTATTTAAAGCAAAATCATGATGGGTCATATTATTTTTCTGGCTTATTATGTGCGCTATAAACTGAGAAAAAAACTACTCGGCAATTCAGCGTTGCGTGTTGTACCTAGCAAGTTTAAAATATGTGTGAGGCCTGTCAGTCAACCAGCAGCAGCACTTGTGAAGAACCATTTCCTTCCTTTATCACTGTCATGCTCATTACAGCACCCTGACTTGGCCATAACACACACCCTCTCTGCCCAGGGGGAATACAGATTTGAGGATCACGATTTCAGTGCTTGACCCAAAGATGAGTTAGCAGGTGTCTGATCAAAGTCCTCCCGAGTCAGGACAGGTGGGCTGTTTCTGAGAGGCAGCATGGCTGGATGCTCTTACAGGCTCCCAGTACCTGCTAAGTCTGCACTGGAGAATCATTACTGCCAGCCCTCTCCTGCACAACACATCTTCCTTCTTGTATCTCTGTGTGGAATGTGGAGTTTTGGTGGGAAGGGGGTGATGTAAGAACACCTCAGGAAGAAAATTCATGTCCCAACTGCCTAAACATGCAAAAAAAGCAGTTGCCCCCTAAACACAACAGTTTTCTCTTAGCATATAGATTTGCTTTGGGAATATCAGCATTTTTGGCTACTGATAGCCAGGAAAGAAAAGAGAATGCAAGTACTTCTAGATATTAATACATTTAAAATGCATTTATAATTAATTATATAACAACAATGTCTGGCAGCCTTTATTATATCCCTTCCTATTTAATAATGTCCAGAATGCCCATAGTTTGAACCTCTTGGATGGAGTAATATGTTTTGTAGGACTAGCACAGGCTTCAGTGCCTGGAGGCTCTAGTTCTATTTCCAGCTCCGCTTCAGACTCACAGGGTGACCTTTACACATAGCCTCATTTTCCTCACCTATAAAATGGGGATATTAATACTTATTTACCTCACAGTTGGTTCCCTTCCAGCTGCTACAGTGACTGAGCAAGCTTATGTGCCTGCAGAATTACTAATGCTTGTGATAAACCTTCTCTTTTTTTTGAACAAGCAATAAAGAAATTAAATTGGGAATATATTTTGTCCATCCAGAAAGTAAAAGTACAAAGAAAAATAGCAGGAGTAGAAAAAATGTTCGAAGCCCATTACTAATTTCCTTTCAATTATTCCATTCTTCATGAGAAATGTGGGCGATTTCTGTTTGAGACCCACTAGAAGAAACTTCCTGATGCTGCTTTCAATCAGTAAAAAAGTGTTTGTTTTTTTTCTTTTCAAGGGAAGTCTAAACTGCTATCTCTTTGTAGTAAATATAAATACACTACAAGTTCTGTAAGCAAATAATGGAGAATAATTTTAATCTGAAACTTTGCCTAGTAATTAGGGAGGAAAGAAATGAAAATGAATCGGGAAGAGCAGAGAGAGGTAGCTATCTCTTCCTAAAGGGAATGAAGCTAAACAGCAAAGCTGCTAGCAGGTAGGCCAGCTCAAAGCTGAGGGACACCTCTGCAGGGCTGCTGATGACCGGTGCCTCCATCAGCCAGGGCACTGCTTGGCAATACTTGTCTCACTCTGAAAAGGCGATACTTACTCTTGTACTGCTCTGGCTATGGAGAGCGCTGTAGATCCAGTTTCATTAACGCTATCTAAGGTCACATTTGGCAGGTCGTCATCATCACTGTCACTTTTAATTTGTCTGGGAGATAGGCCTCGGGGGTCCATTTGTGCTGGAAAGAGACATATAATGGATTAATATGAGCATGCTGAAATTAATCTTGTCCCAGAACAACATTAGGGTGTACAACACATCCATCCACCTAGGCTGCATGGCACATTTTGCTCGAAGCTTCACAAATCAGATGACAAATCTGCAAAATAATCCAGCAGTACTACAGATAAACACAAACGTTTCTGATGGCATGCAAATGTTTGAATGCATACAAGCTATAGGAATGCATTCCATGGACTTATGCTACTGAACATAGATGACTATACATACACAGTGTTTGTCAAAAACTCAATTCACCCTCAGTTCTGGATGTCTTCAGAGGATGAAGAGAACGCAGTGCATTTGCTTTGTGCTTTCTACATCACACGTGAGAGCAAACTTCACAGCTAAATTTCAAGAGTAATACTTTGTTTTTGACTGCCTGTTCTAAGACACCGGGTGGAGATCTGTGTCACTCCAGTCAGCTCACAGCTAGGCATCTAAAATAGGCCAGGCATGCAGTTTTCTGACTCGATTCAATGCCAGTGTCAACTTCTGAAGGTGCCTTCCCTACACATAATGTGTCAAAGCGTCTACAAATCACCTTGCAAAGACAACTAACTTTCAGGTGACTGATGCTGGGTAACTGAGCTTCTTCCTTCAAGTAAGACGTTTTGGAAAGGTCACGTGCTCTCAAGTCTTAAGAACATCCAAACACTCACTGCAGGACTATTTTGTCCATCCACAGTTTACAGCATCCATACTGTATGGTAATGCAGTGGGTGTTAAGGTGCAGGCAGTGAGGAGCTGTGTTTGTGAGGCAAGGCCAGGGCTGCCCCGTGCTGGCCTCACTGCAGCACATGGTTGAGCCCAGCGGCCAAGATGGTGGTGCTTCAGGGCAAGGCTACTTGTGAAAGGGCAAAAACACTGCAGAGGCAGTGAAGAATAAAGCGAGTAACAGCCCTGTGAACATCAGAGCCAGACAAGAAGGAAGGGAAGGAGGCGCTCCACATATCAGAGTGGAGAATCCCCTGCAGCCTGTGGGAAGAACCCCTGTGGAGCATACACCCATACTGAAATCTGTGGAGGGAGTATTTCCTAAATGGAGAAGCTCAGGAGGAGCATATGCTGGAGCAAGCTCTTACGACAAGAACTACAAGCCATAGAGAGCCCACATTAAGCAGGCTCATCCTAAATGACTGCAGCCCAAGGAAGAGCCATGCCAGAGCCAGACAAAAGCATGAGGAAGAAGGAGCAGCACAGACAAACTACACAGACAAACAGAACACAGTAGTGTTCATTCTTCATTCCCCATCCGCCTGTGCAGCTGTTGGGAAAGAGGTGGAGGGGTTGGAAATAAAGAAGTGAAGCAAAGCCTGGGGCAAGGGAGGGCTCATCCATGTAATCGAAAATAAATGACATGACTTTCCCAAGTCTGGTTTGTGCATGACAGTAACTGCTAAGCAATCTCCCTGTCTTTATCTTGATCCACGAGCTCTTCCATCTTATTTTCTCACTACATTTTCAAGGTAAGGCTGGATGAGGCTCTGAGCAACCCGATCTAGCTGTCAGTGTCCTTGCTCATTGAAGAGGAGATGGACTAGGTGACCTCTAAGTGTCCCTTTCAACTCGAGAGATTCTATGATTCCAAGTTCTATTGAAGCAGGGAAGTGGCTGGATGGAGTCTGGCACAGTCAAGAATCAGCCCCCCAAAAGGTACCTTTTGTGAAAACAGAAACAGCAAAGGAGACCAAAAACATAGGCTATATGTGTCCTCTCTTTACTCTTGGCTACTGCCCTCTAAAGGGAAGCATGGACAACAGTATGCTGAGAGAGGAAACCAAGAGATCGATTGAGAGGAAACTTGGTGCACAATCACAGAATCACAGAATGGCCAGGGTTGGAAGGGACCTCAGGGATCATGAATCTCCAACCTCCCTGCCACAGACAGGGCCACCAACCTCCACATTTAATACTAGATTTGGCTGCTCAGGGTCCCATCCAATCTGGCCTTGAACATCTCACCTCCAGGGATGGCGCACCCACAACCTCTCTGGGCAGCCTGTTCCAGCACCTCACCACTCTCTCTGTAAAGAACTTCCCCCTGACATCCAACCTAAATCTTCCCTCCCTCAAAAACCATTTCTCCTTGTCCTGCTGTTATCTACCCTTTCAAAGAGTTGGTTCCCCTCCTGCTTGTAGGCTCCCTTTAGGTACTGAAAGACTAATGAGGTCACCCCGCAGCCTTCTTTCCTCCAGGCTGAACAAGCTCAGCTCCCTCAGCCCGTCTTTGTCTTCGTAGGGGAGGTGCTCCAGTCCCCTACAGTTTCCTGCAAGTGTGAAATCTTGTCAGTGATACTGACAAGAAATACTGGAGTTGCTCGCATCAAGGGACAGATGCAGAGATAAACTTCAGAGGTGATGTAAACAAGCACTCCTTGTCACCTGTGAATTACCATGCACAATCACTAAGCTCTCAGAGATACCGAGAGCATGTGGAGCGGAGAGCAAAACCAGAGAGATGCCTGATACTGCAAGGGAGGCGCAGGAAGGGAGGGCAGGCAAGAAATTTGTTTATAAATGTACAGATTTTGTTTGGCCAGGTGAAACAGAAGAATGCAAGATAACTTATTTAATGAGCTTACTGTTCCAGTTAGCTAGCTTGTACTCTCCTGTAGCACACTGTGAGAGAGAGGATGCTTTCTGGGTCTTGCTTACATGTGTTTCAAGAAAGACAGCTTTTATTCTCCCTCAAGCTCTGGCTAAGGAGAGCCATACAAAGCGGGTTTCTTTACAGATCACAAACAGTTCATAAGGTGTCTCGCAAGGTGTTCATAAGGTGTCTGTGGCTACACAACAACTTAGAAAATCACGGTTAAATTTCCATTTCACCACATTTCTTCAGTTGCTGTGTTCACACGACTCTAGAAAAGGGACTGAGTTACACTGAAGAATGGGAAGGATATAATACTCCAAGAGCTGTGCGGCCATAAAAGTAGCACTGATGGATAGCTGGGCTCTTGAAAAGAAAGCACTCCCTAAATGAGTGATGACTCTAGGGAAAGTTGGTCTTAAATTTTAATTTATATCTTGGCGGTGAACCACTTCTGAATGAAAGAACAGTGACTGATTATAACTACCCTTCAGCTGCATTTTTATTTATGTTAAAGAACTTCACAAAGAAATTGTTATTAAAATATGTTCAGTAAGCCAATCCCCTCCTGAAGCACAGCTCATTGTGCAGATGCACAGGATTATTTCTATTAGCACAGTTTAAGTGCCTCAGTACTACTGGCTGCATTCTGTTTGCTTGTTACTTCTGCATGTAGACCCAAGAAAGCACCTTTTGCTTATCAAATCAAAGACTGTTGATAATGAAAAATAACCTGCACTGAGACAAGCGTGCTGCATCTTAAAAATCATTCAAGCATTTAATTATTTTGGGTAGAATAATCACCATTCTGACCATGCTTCTGAAAATTGTAACTTATTCATGATGATATTCAATGTGTTTCTGATCATCAAGAATAATTTAGTATTTAAGAGTGACAGAAAACTCCAATCAGCTGATTTGGCCCCAGAAATTAGGAAAGAAGGTGCTACTTCTGAGCTTACTTATTCAGTAACAAGGCTACCTTGTTAAATGTAATGTTAAGATGATAATTACTTACTCCATTACTTTTCCAGTTTTTCTTGAATTGAATCTCATTGCAAGAAGTTATACATTTATATACACCCAGTTTTAAATGTTTTAGAGGTGATGAATTTGTAAAATAAAATTAAGTAAAAAAATGTGTTTGTTACTTTGCATTTACTGTGGCTCAATCCAACTTGCACTATGGAAAACACTTTAAGAAGCTAACTCAGAAACTTTCTTGATGTTTACATCTAGGCTTAACCTAAAATCACAGAAGTTATTTAGCAAATTAGTTCACAGTATAGTTATTATACACCAATTTTGAACACTTTACTATGAATACACCTACAACGCTGATATAAATGCATACAATAAGTACCTTACATATTTGTGTTCCTTGTAAGACACACTGTTTCATTATTATTACAGATTGCCAGCTCTTAAGATATTATTGGGATTTCTACACCATTTGCTGTTGTTTTTAAATAACCTGAGGAATGTGTTAAGGCGAAAATTCAATTATACTGAATTAATACTTTCTGTTTGTATGTGCTCATTGAGGTACACAGTACTCCATACACTCGTCATGTACCCGTGAAGCTGCCAGTGGAATGGTGATTTTGCAGCTAAGGATAATACAGTCCCATGGGCACTATTTCCTTCACCAGCAGCCAATATCTGAGAACATCACAAAATGCTGTGACACACCAGTGAAATGCTAGGAATGGAAATGTATCACCTGCCAAATTCAAGGATATTTTTGTTATATTTTCACAGTGAACCTAATTCAAGAAGAACATTAAATTGGAGAACGATGCAGGGATTATTCCCTCATTTTTTATGTCAGCCATATACATACACATTTTTTTTGGTCCCACTTTCCATTTGTGACCTCTTCTCCTGAACAGTCTCCCCACAGCCCTCTAGTTGTTTGCTCTCCTTCTCCTGCAAGGCCAATGGTATCCTGGGCTCCATAAGAGGAGGAGTGACCAGTAGGCTGAAGGAGGTGATTGCTCCCCCTCTGTTCTGCCTTCATGAGGCTCCATCTGGAGTACTGCATAAAAGTCTGGGGCCACAACACAAGAAAGATGTGAAGGTTGTGGAGAGGGTCCAGGGGAGGGCCATGAAGATGATCCGAGGGCTAGAGCACCACTCCTGTGAAGACAGGATGAAGGAACTGGACTTGCTCAGCCTGACGTTGTGGATGCCTCATCCCTAGAGGTGCTTAAGGACAGACTGGACGGGGCCCTGGGCAATCTGATCTCATATATGATCTAGCAGCTGGCAACCTTGCCTGTGGCAGAGTAGCTGGGACGTGATGGTCCCTTCCAGCCCAAGCCATTCTCTGATTCTATTATTCAATTTATGTCTATTAGATTCTTTGACAGCACTGGAGAAGAGTAAGTGTTGAAAGCCCTACAGGTGCTCCTTGCCCCAAAGACTCTCCACGGAGGACCGGTGGAACAAAAAGCAAAATAGATTCAACTTCCATCCTTCTCCTGCTTCATATTTGTACATGTGACTATCCAGGAGGTTGAGCTTTGCCTCAGAAATGTGGGGCAAACTGCCCTGTTTTCTCCACAGCATGGCTGCAGCTCCTGTAAGGAGAAACAGCTTTTAAAGCTATTTTCCTCCCTCAAAAGAGTCATATGAAAAACCAACTTGCTGAAAGCCTAACAGATCCTCACCACTCACTACAGTGCATAAACAGATTTGTATACGTACATAGTTCACAATTCCTACTTACGTCAACATCTTTCACTTTCTCTTGGACATCTAAGGACAACTGCTGAATATTTGGTACCAAGGTTTATAAATACAAGAAGCAGTTCATAAATGCTGAATTAAGAACAAATATTGGCCTAATGAACATCAAACTGGAAAGAAGGAAGAGATGCAGACAAGAGATAATTTAACAAAATTAGATGAAAAAGGTGGAGGACAAGTGAGTAGTGGAAAACAACTGGCAAGCAAGAGAGTCCACAAGACATGCCACTGCATTTTAACCTTCCCTTTCTGGGGAAGGACCAAGATTTTTCTTGAACTTAGTGCCACAGGTCTTAAAGAAATCTGGCTGCACCAATGAATCAAGTCTTCCCTAGTACAAGCAGACACATTTAATCAATAAAGCTTAGGCTCTGAAAATGATCTGGTTTTCTTCCCCTTACTATTCCTCTCAAAGTGCAAGATTTGTCCAGCACAGCTATCCAGTGATTCTGAAAAGTGTGAATGAGGCTAAGGTGAGGCAAGCAAAAAGAAGCAAGTTAGAGACAGGTTTCATGAGACAAAGGTGTCACTGAAAGACTGCACAGGAGTTCCAGAAGCAAGACTGGCAAGCCTGGCGAGTTATTTAAGAATGTCTTCAGACATAAATGGTTGCAAGCAGTCATATCACTTTCTTTTCCTGTTAGCTTCAAGAAACAGTATTTTCTATTAAAGATAATACAGAGAATTGCTTTTGATACGAACATATATGCAGTCTCTCCTTGATGTCCACATTGTCAAACTGTACCAAAAAGAGGTTTCCTTCTAGGCAATACAAATGAACTCATCCTGAACTTGTTTTAAGGTAGGATCTGCAAACGGATCTGACAAAAGATGCATGCCAACCTGTAAATACTACAGAACTTTGTCTACCACCATGGCCACCTGGGCACACTGTCGGCTCATGTTCAGCCGAGCATCAACCAATACGCCCAGGTCCCTTTCCTCTTCACAGTCATCCAGCCACTCATCCCCAAGCCTGTAGCACTGCCTGAGGTTATTGTGGCCAAAGTGCAGGACCCGACACTTGGCCTTGCAGAACCTCATCCCATTCACCTCAGCCCAGCGATCCAGCTTATCCAGATCCCTCAGAAGGGCCTCCTTACCCTCAGGCAGATCAACACTACCTCCCAACTTGGTGTTATCTGCAAACTTACTGAGGGTGTACTCAATACTTGATCCTGGTTCTGGGGACAAAATTATGTCTCCTAAAATGCCGCAACAGACTGAAAGGTGAGAAGGGCCCCATAAGTAAAAGTAAAAAGGCAAGAACATTTCACAGTGACTGAGAATAAGGGGGGTGAAGGGGAGTAGTCAGAGATAGTTTATAGAAGCAAGAATGTAGAGCTTGTTGGAAAAATAAGGGATGGCAGACACTGGGTCTGTGATAGTGAGGGGGATGAAGGCCATAAAGTAAGGGTTTGAGAACAGCCCGAGGACATTTGCAGGGAGGTGATCAGATGTCCATAGGGCAAGAAGAAACTGATTTGGGGGGATGCTCCCCCGAAAGGTCAGAAATTTACAGTGAGAAAGTTCAGAAGCCTTCGCGAAGAAGACGACAAATCTTCATCCCACGACCCACTACGCACGCACAAGAGGGAAGGGTCTGCATGCTAAAGAACTCTCGGGGGTGTAATGAATATATATCCAAATTCCGGGAAAACTATTTATTATGTACTAGTTCAGCCTATATCTGTAGCACCATTTTTCCTGACGGTGTGCAAGCTAGGTGGATCTATCCCCCTTGCACCTGGTGTCTGCACAGCACTGAGTAAACTGTACCTGCTTTTTAACTGCTTTGTCGTTATAGAGTTTGATTCTGCATGTCAAGACTTCTTAAATTTGTATGAGTTTTTAATTGATGCTGATGTATTTTGTGCTTTCTGGCACAGAATCTATGTGAATGAATAAACCTGCCAGCTCAAAGATGGACAAATCCCTTGGATCCACTGCAGAGGACAGAGCCTTCACCTTCCCAAGGTAATAATGTAAGCATAAGGACACATAATTGTTGTATTTTTCTCCTTCCCCACTCTCTAAACTTACAGTTTGCATTGGAGCATTTCCCAGGAAGAGGAAACTTTGAATTTCACTCTTCAGGCTGACAAGAGCCCAGCACACCACTTCACAGAATCAACGAATCACAAAATCACAGAATGGCCAAGGTTGGAAGGGACCTCAAGGATCATGAATCTCCAACCTCCCTGACACAGGCAGCACAACCGACCTCCCCATTTAATACTAGACCAGCTGCCCACGGCCCCATCCAACCTGGCCTTGAACACCTCTAGGGATGGGGCATGCACAACCTCTCTTGGCAGCCTGTTCCAGCACCTCACCACTCTCACAGTACAGAACTTCCCCCTGATATCCACACTGCTCGTTACCAGCCTCCACCTGGACATAGAACCATTAATCTCCACCCTCTATCTGCAGCCTTTCAACCATTTCCTCATCCATCAAGTGGTCCACCCATCAAATATACATCCCTCCAATTTGGAGATAAGGGTGTGACGGGGGACCATGTCAAAGGCCTTGCTCAAGTCCAGGTAAATGACTCTGGTCACCTTCCCTTTGGCCACCAATGCCATCACTCCATCATAAAAGGCCACCAGATTGGTAAGGCATGACCTTCTCCTGGTGAAGCTGTGCTGGCAGTCTTGGATCACACGCTCATTCCTCATGTGATCAAGCATGTCATCCAGGATGATCTATCTGTTCCACGATCTTCCCAGGCACAGAGGTGAAACTGACTGGCCTGTAGTTCCCGGAGTCCTCCTTGCTCCCTTATAAATGGGAGTGACGTGATCCTTCCTCCAGTCATCCGGGACCTCACCTGACAGCCACCTGACTTTTCAAATATAATGGAGAGCAGCTCAGCAACCACCTCAGCCAGCTCCTTCAGAACTCTGGGATGTACGCCATCTGGCCCCATAGACTTGTACACATTCAGTCTCATGAGGCGGTCTCAGACTTGCTCTGCATTTACAGTGGGGGGGGGGGGGTTGCGGATTTACTGCCCCAGTCCCCACCTCAAAGCTCAGGGATGGGAAAAATGTTAGAATCCTGGCTGCCAGTGAAGACCGAGGCAAAGAACTCATTCAGTACATCAGCCTTCTCTTCATCTGTTGAAGCCAGTTCTCCTTTTACATTTACCAAAGGAGGTACATTCATTTTGGCCTGTCTCTTCTGGCCAATGTACCTGTAGAATGTCTTCATGTTGTTTTTCACGTCCCTGGCCAAGTTCAGTTCTGCCTGCACCTTGGCTTTCCTGATCCCACGTTTGCAAGTGCAGACGGCATTCCTGTACCAGGATTTGCACTTCTTGCAAACATACTTAGGCTAACAGGCTGCTGGCTAAACAGCATCCCTGTTTCCTCTGAGGAAAACTTTGTGTTCTCATCACAAATTTACACGCACACTTCACATGAAATTTTGATTTGAATCACTCCTGCCACTCTTGGGCATCTTTTGTTTCCCATCAGCTACCCCAACTTTCGGGGGCAATGAACAGACCTGAGCTCCCTCAAGAGAGAACAAAGAGGTTTATTCCACCCTAACATGTCCTGCCCCATCACCTGACTTCTTCCCAGAAATTATTTAGAGACACACAGCCTAAGTGCTCTGACATAGTTGGGAAGGCCATGCACCATCAAAAATCCTGGGGCTGGATGCCTGTAGTAGGTGCTCTGAATCTGTCCCCTCTCAGGGGTGAAACAGGACATACACAAACATACTTCTGCAACTGCTGACAGATTTCAGCGAACACAACTCAACTGGACTTCTCAAATTAAATCTCCTGCAAAAGAAAGGATTCATCCCATCAGTAGGCTTGCTAAGATCTACTAGATAATTTCACATTTACACACCATCTTTGATTTAAAAGAGGACACATTATTAGATGATGCTTGCTGGTGAAAAAAGAGAAAATTTCAGCATCCAGTAACATTGAAGCCTCTGGCTCATTTTATTTTAATACCTCAGTTTTCTGAATTAAGTTAACATCTCTGCTAATAGCTTTGTATACATATGTATGTGTAGGCCTGGTGATAACACTATAGCAAAATATAAACTGCATAATGCTTAGTTTCCCTCTTAAAGTAATTAAAAACCTGTTTCTGCTTTGTGAATCGATTTCCAAATCCAGAGCTAGCTTGTTTTTGCTTCACACACTGAACTTCTCACTGTGGTTTCTCTGAAGAATGCCTAGTATCCATCATTCTGATCAAAGTGATTGCTCGTGATGGCGTTCCTAAGTAACCTAACATCCCACCAAGAGATCTGCAGAAATTAAATTCTGTAGAAATGAGTAGTCCTGAGGTACCTCAGATATACCTGCAAGAGTCATGTTTTCTATTTTCTTAGGAACTTTTCCACTCCATTTGCTTCCAGTGCATGATGGCATAGAGTAGCTAAGAGATCCTAACTAGTTTTAAGTGACAGTCACTCTGTACTAACTTCCACTAAGAATGAAAAATGCACTACTCAGTGCTCCAAAACTTATATTTACAAGAACCTCATCAGTATGATTGAGACACATGTGCATGTCTGAATGGGCACAGAGAGGGAAGGAGTGAGGTAAGAAGGAATTCACAACTGGAACGTAGGAATAGATAGGTATAAACTCTATTGGAAAGACAGACAAGGAAGGAGTAGACTGGGTGTTGCCCTCTACAACTATAGCCAGCTGGAGTACATGGAGCTCCACTTGGGGATAGAAGAAGAGCTGACAGAGAGCTTATGGGTTAGGGCTAAAGGGAATGCAGGGGAAAGAAATGTCGTAGTTGGAGTCTGTTACAGGGTGTCTGACTAAGAAGACAGTGGATGAAGCCCTCTATAAACAGATAGGAGCAGCTTCACATTCACAAAACATGGTCCTCATGGGGGACTTCAACCACTCTGATATCTATTGGAGGGACAACACAGTAGGGCATCAGAAACTGAAGAGGTTCCTGGAATGTGCTGATGACGACTTCCTGTTCCATATGGTATAGGAACGCATGAGAAAAGGGGCTATGCTGGACCTTGTCCTCACCAACAAGAGGGGCTGCTGACTAATGTGAAGTTCAAGGGCAGCCTTGGCTGCAGTGACCACAGAATGGTGGAGTTCAAGATTCTTAGGGCATCATCAAAGAGGGTGCACAGTCAGGTTGCTAGTCTGGACTTCAGAAGAGCGGACTTCAAACTCTTCAGGGAACTGCTTGACAGGTGACATAGGAGAAAACCCTGGAGGGAAGAGGAGCCCAAGAAAGCCGGTCAGTATTCAAGGACCATCTCCTCCAAGCCCAGCAGCAGTGCATCCCGAGAAAAAAGGAAGGCAGGCAAGAATGCTGAGAGGCCTCCAAGGGTCAACAAGGAGCTCCTGGACTTACTTCAAAGTTCAAAAAGAACATCTATAGGAAGTGAAAGCAGGAAAAGGATACCTGAGAGGACTACAAAGAAGTCATCCAAGCAGTCAGGGATCAGGTTCCCACTGAATGGAAAAGAGGAAGCATAACCCACATTTTCAAGAAGGGAAAAAAAGAAGATCCAGGGATCTACAGGCCAGTCATTCTCACCTCTGTGCCGATCATGGAGAAGATCCTCCTGAAAGCCCTACTAAGGCACACAGAAAATAAAGATGAGGTAATTGATGGCAATATGGCTTCACCAAGGACAAGTCATGCCTGATGAACTTGGTGGCATCTTATGATGGGGTTACAGTGTCAGAGGATAAAGGAAGAGCAACTGACATCATCTACATGGACCTGTAAAAATTGTTTGACTCTGTTCCACATGACATCCTGGTCACCAAATTGGAGAAAAGGATTTGGTTGATGAACCACTCTCTGGAAAAGGAATTGGCTAGATGGTTGCCCTAAGAGAGATGTGGTCAACAGCTTAATGCCCAAGTGGAGACTGGTGATGAGTGGTGTTCCTCAGTGATCAGTTCTGGGACCAATGTTACTTAACATTTTTGTAGGAGACATGGGCAGTGGGATTGAGTGCACCCTTAGCAAGTTTGCCAACACCACAAAGCTGAGTGGTACAGTTGACGTGCTAAAGGGGAGGGGTAGAATCCAGAGAAACCTGGACAGAGTTGAGAGATGGGTACATGCCAACCTCATGAACTCAACAAGGACAAGTACAAGGTCCTGCACCTGGGCTGGGCAACCCCAAGCACAGATACAGGCTGGAGAATGAGTTGAGAGCAGCTCTGAGGAAAAGGACTTGGGAGTGTCAGTTGATGAAAGACTCAGTATGAGACAGCAATGTGTGCCTGCAGCCCAGAAGCCCAACTGTATCCTGGATTGCATCAACATAAGTGGGACCAGCAAGGAGAGGGAGGTGATTCTGCTCCTCTGCTCTCGTAAAACCCCACTTGGAGTACTGCATCTAGGTCTGGGGTCCCAAACAAAAGAACATGGAGTTCTTGGAGCAGGTCCAGAGGAGGGCCACAAAGATTATCAGAGGGCTGAAGCACCTCCCCTACAAGGACAAGCTGAGAGAGCTGGGGCTCTTCAGCCTGCAGAAGGGAAGGCTCTGAGGAGACTTTATAGCAGCCTTCCCATACCTGAAGGGGGCCTGTAGGAAAGCTGGGGAAGGGCTTTTTATGAGGGCAGGTAGTGACAGGACGAGGGAAAATGATTTTTAAAAGGAAGAGGGTAGATTTAGACTAGTTATCAGAAAGACATTCTTTACTGTGAGGATCGTAAGACACTGGAGGAGGTTGCCCAGTTAGGTAGTGGATGCCCCCTCCTCTTCCTGGAAGCATTCAAGGCTGGGCTGGATGGGACTTTGAGCAACTTGGTCCAGAGGAAGGCGTCCGTGCCTATAGCAGAAGGTTCGAACTAGATGATCTTAAATGTCCCTTCCAACCCAAATCATTCTATGATTCTGTGATCCTAAGAAGGTGACATTTGCTGCCAGAAGGAAAATAGAGGCAATACAATTACAGCTCCACTCCTTGATGGGAAGAGGAAAGGAGCCTTCAAGAAGTTGTGCCTTAGTATCCTCAGAAAAGAGCAAAACTTTCTGGGGCATCTCACTGAGTTCCTAAAGATGGGACAATGGCAAGAGTATTGCTCCCTCCCTCTGCCTGTTTTGACCACTGATGCCAAAATGATGTTTTGGTCACCAGCAGCAACACCAAAGAAAACCATTTTTGGCCACGGGGCCTAACAGACAAATGTGGAGAATGAGTAATTCACAGGGGGGCACAGTAATCGTCATTAAAACCAATCATCTGCCAAGGGTTATGAATACTGTAGTGTCTCAGACATAACTTCGTTCTTTGCATTTGGCATGTGGCACAGTTCAGTACCTGAAATAACTGCCTGTGCAACTCTGCAGCCAGCGAGTCTCAATCACTTCTGAAAATCCTCCTTCCTGGCAAGCTTCCACAGAGCAGGAGCCCAACGCCAAGTCCTCCCGCAGAAAAACGCTGAAGGAGAACATCACAGAGGCTGCATTTTGTTTTGAGTGGTAGAAACAACACTTTCAGATATAGATGTACATGAGAATTGAAACAAAGTCTTCTGAGATTAGGTGTTATGCTCGGGTTTATTTAGTGTCTTTCAGACAGGTGCCATAGGAAACCAAATCCTGGCTCTAGAGACCTAGCAAATGCACTCACAGTGGCATTTACGATTTTCTCCTCGTAATCTGGTATGTACTATATGAAGCACATATAGAGCATTCTTCTTCCTATTTAAAGTTCATTATAAGCACTTTATGCGCTGAAAAATGCTCTGAGCACACCTATCAGATTTTCAGTCAAAACAGCTTGGTGTCTGGTAAGGGCTGTAGAAGTGGTCGATTTATTTCATAAAATTTTATGTATAAAGCAGCAGTATCCATGAACTTAATGGTCAGAATATAGAGTCTACAGGGGTAATTTTTATTACAATTTATAGCAAGATTACCCATACTCCACAGTTTTCAGATTTTATTGAGATTTTATGGGACTATATGGCTAGAACAGTTAACTGCACCCAGTATAGCTATGGTTCACAGAGAACGGGAATTGGCACTGAACACAGTGTAACTAATTTACCATAGAATATTAATTGCTATGATCCCATCAAAGGCAACATTTAAAATCATTTCACCAATCACATAATTTGCCATAAACCTGTGAAAGAATGGTTGTATGTGGAAATGTAAAGGTGAGAGTGATTGCATGAGTGGAATACATGCACATATTTAAGAATCTCTGTCACTGGGTTGTACACAGAAACATTCAACACCATTTTATTTAAACAAAGGACTTTTCTATTCCAAGCTATTTGAATGTTGTGATTCTTATCTACAGAAACACCAAACGATTGAAACTACTGAGAATTAAATCACAGCATAAAATACACAAATACTGTATCACTAAAACTTAGCAGGGAAGATTATCTAAAATATCTCAAAGCCTCGGCAAAAATAGTAGCAGATCACAACTAATGCATTTCAACAGTCTAAAGATATCTTAGATACCAGAAAGTTTCCACTAGGTTGGTCCAAGTCACAATAAAACCCAAGGCAGGGATAAAATAAATGAGAAGTTTTATGCATGTTTCAGCTGGATCCAAATTTGTGGGATAAAAGCAATTAGATCAAAGCTCAGTGCCGGTGAGACCACAAAACTGAAGGACCAGAAGCATCCCTGGTGCTGAAGGCGAAGAATTAACAGCTTCTAATATGTGTGGGGACTCAGGACATGTTGAAATGGCCTTCCTAATCCTCCTTATGCTTGGTTTCACAAACAAAGCTGGAATACATACCTACTTCACTCCCTTCCCCAAACCTGCTGCTAACAAGAAACACATGAGGCTAAATCCATTGCTTATAAATGTTAGAAGAGTGTGCTTCCACGGTGAAAACATCTATACATGAAGCTAGTGAGTCAACAGATCTGACCTTCTGTAGAAAGACTGTCACTCAAGCTACTTTGTCTAAAGCTTCTTTCTCAATTTAAACAGCAAAGTATATCTTGCAACCTGTATTTTAACTCTCCATTCTGGTGAGAATTACTGTTTACTCTAATTCTTAAATATACACACCATCTCCAGTGACGCGGACTCCACCCTGAAGCCAAGCCTGTTTCTCTCCCAGCCTAGCCCCTGCCAACTGGCTTCTCCTTTCCAAGAACAACTAATATTTCTTCCAGACAAACTGCAGGAACAGAAGGAGAGATTCAAGCTGCAAACATTTTGGGGGGTAGGAAGGCGGAGGCAGACAGGTTGGAATACATACAGACCCAAAATATTTTTGTGTCCAACAATGAAAAATTACAGCTCAACTAGGTCCAACCTGATGCAACTCAAATCCAAAATCCACTGAAATGCAGAAAGAATTGTTTCCCATGAAACAAAAACAAAAAAGGCAATGTTACCGGTTTTAATCAAGAGTCTCTTTCACAGCAAAAATGATACAAGCAGACCATATAATCTCATCTGTAAACATATGGATGGTTCTCAAATTTCTAACGCTGTGCTACAAGCTGCATTTAATTCTGTGGAATAGACTTTACAGTAGGTGGAAATATAGCATGTATATTTATACAAATAGAGTAGGCAGTACTTTAAAAAACAGGTAGTGGACAACATACTCCAGTTTTAAGCCACAGCAAAATCTGTAGCAACAGGTGCTGCATTTCCTACTTATAAGTTAGGAATATCGTATGTGTAAACTGTGAAGATATGCAATCCAGGTATTCCTGCAGGTCTATACGCAAATGAAATCAGGTCATGGTAATGTCATTATGGATGCTTATGCACAAGAGATTGAAATTGAAGTGGAAAATTAAAGTTTTTAATGTTCTGAATGCTGGATTTTGTAATTGGTTCTGTCTTCTGGCAAACTTACAGGTCATAAGAGTGAAAAAACACCTGAATCTGAAAAAAAAACAAAGAACCAAAGTTGTGCAGGTCCTTAGTGCACCATCACCAGGGGGAGCTTCTGAAATGCCCTTCAGTGAATGCAGTAACTCTTCTGAACTATGGAGAGCAATTTTTAGGGATACTATCTTTTACAAAATCTGCCACTAGAGGGACATTATTTGCTGGTAGTACTCATGGATATCATCTGAAAGGAAAGCAGTGGAAAGACTCAGAATAATGGGACTATAGTTTGCAGGGGAATGTGTTGCTACCCAGCCAGGTCATGTTGCTGTTCTCTGAGTCTCTCCTTGTTCCCTTTCACACTACAAATTCTGCCTGGACCCCTTTGCTATCCTCCTTATACTTTTGTCTCCTTCCTCCGTCTCTCATACCCTATCCTGTTTTTCCTCTTGAACACAGTAGCACAACCATATTCATCTCACCACCTCTCCTCTTCTCCCTTGTTCCCTTTCATCCTATGTTTTATCCATCCTTTCCAGCTTCCTAGTAAAGTTTCTCCTTGTCTTTCCTCAAGCATCCTTTTTTCTTGATTTACCCCTTAAGGAGACTCTGATTTCTTTTTTTTTTTTTTTTCAGAGTTCTGAATCTGGCTGGCTTTCAGCAAATGCTTATGAATACTAAAGAATGGTCAACAGTCCAAAGCAAACTTGAGGCCCATGGCTCAATACCACAGAGGTTCTACAGTTTTGCACAAAAAAAAAGAAAAAAAAAAAAAAAAAGAAAGAAAGAAAGAAAAAAAAAAAAGAATAAATTTTTCAACATAGAAAATGCTATGTTTTTTTCCCTGCTGTTGGTCTCAGAAAGAACAGACTAGTTTTCTTGAAATCAAAGAAATAAAAAGAAGGAAAAAAAGGAATGGCCTGAGGCAAGAATACGGCATGAAAAATGCTAGCCTAAATGGTTAACATATAGACAAACTTCACGCAGCTGAAGACGACAAGACTTTAATGGGAACTCTCAGGTAACCTTATCCATAGGTGTTGCTACCTGCTGTGCCTCTAATTACACATTTTAGCAATACATACCATTGCTGAACAGGGAAAAAAAGAAGGTGAGAAAAGAGTTTCTCCTGGGATTTTAACAAGCTGGAATACTTCAGCATGAAATAATGCCTAGTGGTTGTCACAAACAAAAAAATCTTGAAATCTTTTTCAAAATTTTTGATGACAGAGAATAATAGTGACCACTGAAGGAAGCAATCTTCATCCCTTCATCACAGTATAGGGACTGAGGGACTTGTGGCGCTCAGGAACAACTGCATGGCTTCCATCCCCCCTGTGTCCTGACAGTCTTAACATATCGCCTCAGTTTGTGTATATGCAATAACCTAAGGATTGGGTTGTGGGTGAGCTGGCAGTGCAGGAGCAGCATGTAGGGACATCTGCAGCAGTGAGAATATCAGGAGGGGAAGTCTCAAAGATGGTAGGAAAGTATGTGTCTATCTGCATATGCATGTGATTAGTGTGTTCTGGGATCACATAAAGGTGTTAGAAATGTGTAGGTACTTATAGAGACTTCACACATGCCTGCTGTTACATTACCAGCATATATCTTGAATGTATAATCCCTCATTACCTTCTTACTATAAATTTTTAATAAATTCCCAAAATCCAGATTCTGATTTTGGTTTAAATCAGGTGAACTGAGAGGTTTTTATCCTGAAACAAGAATCAGTCTGGCAGAAGGGTGCTTTTGTAGCAAAGCCAGGGATCCCGTTGCTCCTCCTGAAACATAGTATGTGACACAGGACCTAATGGGACGCTCACTTCTGTGCCTGGTCACCTAATGGAGTACATTCTTCTCAAAAACATGTGACAAATGAATTGAGAGTAGCCCTGCAGAGGTGGCCTTGAGGCTACTGGTGGATGAAAAAATCAACATGAGCTAGCAGTGTGCACTTTCAGCCCAGAAGGCTGGCCTGCATCAGAAGAGGCGTAGCTGCCATGGTGAGGAAGGTGACTCCTGCTCTACTACGCCCTCATGAAGCCCCATCTGGAGTACTGTGCCAAGGCTTGGGGCTCCTAGGACAAGAAAGACATGGAGCTCTTAGAGGCCATGAAGCTGCTCAGAGGGCTGGAGAACCACTCATATGAAGAAAGACTCAGGAAACTTGGTTTGTTCAGCCTGGAGGCTCTGGGAAGACCTCACTGAGGATGTCCAATACTTAAAGGGAGCTACAGGAAAGATGAGGAGAGACTCTCTATCAGAGAGTGTAGTGTTAGGACAAGGAATAATGGCTTTAAACTTAAAGAGGGTAGACTTTGATTAGACACATAAGTAAAATATTCTTTACTACTAAGGGTGGCTAGATACTGGAAAACGTAGTACAGAAATGCTGTAGATGCTCCATCCCTCAAAGTGTTCAAGGAATGTTCAAGGCCAGGTTAAATGGGCCCTTGAGCAGCCTGGTCTAGTAGTAGGTGACTCTGCCCATGGCAGGGGTATGAAACTAGATTATCCTTAAGGTCCCTTCCAATACAAGCCTTTCTGTGATTTTATGAATCTGTGCTGCTGGCATCTCAGTATATGGGAGCTATTTCTTTGCAAATCAATCTAGTTTTCAGTGCTGCAGAAAAGGTTGGATTTTAACAGGGAATCTTGCAAGTGAAAAATAGGATAGAGGCGGCAAGACAATAGAAATGAGCAGCACACATGGAGGCGGAAAAGTAGATCTGAAACTCTACTGGAAGGTGTGACTGAAAGTGCATGGATCAGTGATGCCATGGATAAGAAAGCACAGCAGCAGAGATGACGACAGTATGGGACAGAAACATTAACAGATAAGGAGGAGGAGATGAAGCAGAGCTGCTAACTCAAGGAATAATAAAGAAGGATAAAAATAAGTAAAGTGGAAAGAAAGAAGAGGTGAAAAGAGAGGAAGATAGAGGATACAAAGAAACAGAGATTCCTTTTGCTGAAATAATGAGAGTACTCAAACAGAACATGAAGAAGAGTAGATTTTACTTGAACTGTCTACAAAGCAGTTGTTGGAAGGATAGTCTTAGAGAGAGAGGTGGACTTCATGGTTCCCATAAAGCACTAGGAGAAGCAGTAAGCCACCTGAGTAAAATATCTGGAGGGAGGGTTAAGCTAATAAAGGAAGTTCGGGAGGTTAAAAATGAAAAGGTTCTAGTGAAACGTGGGAGGAACAGGACAATTCAGCACAAGGAAAACTGGGATCTGAGAGGGAATAACAATGGAAAGTATTTCTCTATACTTCCCATCTCTTGCATTTTTCCCTGCTCTGAACCAGGTCACGCTTAATTTTGGATAGTTTTACCACTGAGAGTATATCTGCTCAGGAAAATGTCTAAGTTTTATTCCAATGAAAAGAACACCGATACAAGCTCATGTAAAATCTAACAGTAAGTGCTACCCAAACACTTGTATCATGATTTAGACCCAAAGCAACAAGAATACATAGATTATGGGACCAATGTTACTGATGCTATCAAACAGATAACATCAGCAGATGACTTTTTTTCAGTGTGCACATTTTTTGTTTCAGAAAATGATTAACATTCATGTAAATGACAGAAGTATTGACTTCAGATGTTTCTGAACCTACATTTCTCCCTCAGACGGTATAGAGGATTAGCAGTCAGCAGCCAATTCAGCTTGTCAAAAATGTCTTGTTAGCCTCAGTCCACCTACTTCTTCTTTAAAGCTAAGAGAAGTTAGTCTGTGCATTTATGAAATTTGTTTGATCAGTTATTTCATGCAACATCACTGTTACAATTACATTGTTTTACATTAAAAAAGAGAAAAATACAAAAAGATGACAAAAGATGACTACCTAGAGTGGATTGCTGCCCATTATTCTTCTACTGTATTTATTCAGATTCACCTGAACATTTCTATCAAAATAATTAGTGAAAGCAAAATGGGTACAACTGACAAGGAAAAAGAAAAACAAACACCTTAATCCCTTCTTTTCCTTTAGCTTTAATAGGTGCTGCACGTCTGGTTAATGGACTCTGCCAATAATAGTACAAAAGAGAGATTGTCAGGGCAGCTCAGGAGGCCTGGAGCTCGTGGGCTGAAATCCCTACAGCATATTAAATTCTGGAATTTCGTTGATGAAGCCAGGGTAGTGGATTTCCAACTTTTACAAGATCGAGAAGTCCTTCACATGGAGGAGACTACTACCAGAGCCAAGTAGCACCTCAGGAAAGAAAACACATGGCAGAAATTCCAAATGAGCTCAAGGTCAGGTGCTGCTCAAAGCTCCAAAACCAAAATACAGGCTAAAACTGATTTATTTATTTTTTTCCCAGACAACATGGTGAAATATTCTGCTTTCATTTATCACTTCTTGACAAAATGCCACGAGGTCCTAAAACTGCATAATTGTATGAAATGTACTAAAACTTCTTAAACTGTCATTTTGAGGCTTAAAACGAAACACAGATCTGCTTTGAGTTTGGTTTCTATGGTTTAAGCCTGTAAAAAGGACACACCTTGTACTTGAGTACTGAAGGAATGGGAGGAGAACTATAGACTTATGGACAACAGAGTACTAAACATCACAATGACCAATCACTGTTGTATACACTAACAGACAGACATGAGAGTTAAAAGAAAACGTCTTTCAGTTGTGGGTATCTGTTCATTATGCAATTAGGTACCCAAGAGACATAATGCGTTATTAAATGTCCCATAACTTCATAAGCCCAAAAGTGAGGTTATCTGTCAGTAGCCTTCCTTTCCGCTTCAAGCAATACCTCATTTCAGGGGAGAATTAGCCATATTTTATACACCCATACACAATGAACCCTGAAAAGAGTATCCCTCATTCCCTACCTCATGTTACCATTTCTGTCACTAATGTCCTTCTTTATAAGGCTGTACTTTTCAAGGCATCTGGGCACATCTGTTTTCTCTTTTCTACCTCTATCCATTATATCATCATCTCTAACAATTTTTTGCTGCATTGGTAACTGTTACTTTCTTATTTTTTCTTGCTCTCCATCTCCCCTTTCTGTGTTCTTTGGACTCCTCTCTACATGGACCATATCTGTCCTTCTGGCATGCGCTTTCCTCCTTCCCTCACACCTCCATGAGCCTCTTACATCCTGTGTCTGCAAAATTCATTCCCAGCGCTCTGTGTGGTTTCCTTCCCTCCTGCTGTTTAATCTGGAAGAGGCAACTTCATTCAAAATATGCCACTCCTCGAGCCTAATAAAACCTACTTCTCTGTATGTGCTATTGCTCTTTATTCCAAAAGCCTTACCTTCTCACGTTCCAAGACGACAAGTGCTTTCTCTTTGAAGGGAACAATCTCTCTGACTCTCCTTCCCGCTCTCGTTTTTTGAGCTCTGTATCACCTGGTGAGTTTTTCATGTCCTTCAATGATATTCTATACACTGTCATTGTCCTATTTCTTCAGATCCTGGGAATGATCTATTTCTCACAGGACAAAACTTGACATGAGTTGTCTAAGCACCTAACATCACAGCTGACCTCAACTATTTTTTTGGAATTTATTTTAAAGAGCACTGAGGATAAAACTTCTAAAGGTCCTCTGTGAGTAGCCGAAGTCTTATGTCACTTTGGCAAATGACACAGCAAGCTTGCAAACTAACAGTTTTGCAAGGCTGTTCTGTTTTCTTCATACAAGAATGATTTTACAGATGCCACAGACACACAAAACCAGTTCTACCTTACCTTTGACGTGGCTCCTCCCATCCTCCAACAGTGGCACTACTATAGTGTTGTTCATATTCCCAGGTGATCTCACAGCTGTATAGACAACAGGTACCGACTGTACCACAACAGGTATACGGTGCACGTGACTCATTTTATTGGACTGCAAGTTCATGGGGCTTGAAGGTGGAACTGGATGGATAATGTGCAAAAATTGCTGACCTCCGACACCAGATGCAGAGGCCACAAGAGGACCTGGACTTAATACTGATGGTACAGATGCTGCTGAGGATACCGACGTTATTACTGTGGGTGATGAAGCTGGTCGACTTGAAGAAGAAGAAGTAGAAGTAGAAGAAGGGGAGGAGGCTGATGCTGTCATGGAAACTGGTGAAGATGAAGCTGCTGTAGGGGATGACCTGGCTTTGTTTATTGATAAGTCCACTGGTTCAGTCTGTGTTTGGAAATGATCTGTAGATAATGAATCCTCCGGGGGATCTGCCTTCATGTTGTTTAGTAACAAGGGTACAGCTTCCATATCTGGGTAGTTGTGGACGTTTGGAGACTGTTGGGGAAGGATAGAAGGACATGTTTTTAGTTACATATGTGGCTAAAGGCAACATAAACACCCAGTGTGTCATCTCCAACAGAGATGGTCCTCAGTATTTTTTAAACAAGTTTTCAAATGCTTGAAGACTGTAAGTTCTCCTGCTTGTCTACTTTCTTCCAGACCAGGCAGACCTTGCTTCATCTTTCTGTCATAAGTGACCTTTAAAAGAACAAGTCTAATCACTTGTTCGCTCTTTGCAGCAGCAATTCTTATTTGAGTTAGAACATCATATATATATTTTCTCATTGTTACACTTTCTCATTTTTGAAAATGTATTTTATAAACTAAGAAAAAAAAAATCCTGATTTTGCAAAATGACTTTGTGCTGAAGGCTAATTCTTTCAAAGCTAGTTGGTTTAAATTTATTCTAGAATGGTGACACCTGTGATATTTTATAGCTTTATTCTTTATTTTCATCATCACTGTGGTTAACCGTATTTTTGGATAATAATACTGGCCCAAAGACACATCTCTGGAGAAACCCATGTGACATATCTTCCTTTCATGACAGCACATCATTAATAACTACCCTACAATTTTTTTTTTTTTTCAAGCAATTTGCAATAGGAAGAGCAAGAAAGGAAATGCCCACTGATAACCCAGTAGTAAGAAAACAATATTTACCTGGCACAACACTGCAGCAGTGCTTCTCTGCAGGCACACTGCCACAGGTACACACAACCCATTCCCTATTGCAGTATGGAACTCAAGACAGATAAAAAAGCTTGCCACGCTTCTTCAAACCCTGATCCAAAACAATTCTTTCACACACAGATCTAATAAGCAATCTTTTTATGTTACCTAAGCAGCTCCAAATGCATTCACTCATTCTCTAGACCACAGTACTTATGCAATTTCTAAAAATATTAAGGCAGACGCGTGTAACCCAGAAATATTTCAGTTCACCCACACTAGGCAGGCTAACAGTCAGGGAAACTATAAATTTGATTTGGGATTTTTATAATCTACTATGGTAAATATTTTCACTGAGAATCAATATTTTTGAGTCAGAGCCAAATTTCATTACAGAATGAACTTCAATCGCAAAAAGAAAACAGAAGCATTAATATTAAAAACATAAAAACAATAGCCTAAGTGGGTACTGCCCCTAGCATTATGAAAGATGAGATGTTTAGCAGACCTCATCCATTCAGTTGATTTAGATTTGTTCTTGGACCTAATGCTTCCCCCCATTTGAAAGCAAGAACATTCTCTGGAACAGCACGTCTCCTGCTCTATTCACATACAAATCAACTTAAAACAAAGAGACCCCAATTCATTTGGCCACAGACCCTGCTGTTCTGCAGTCATACAAATAAAAACAAAAATTCATTTATAAAGACAATGGGGATTTCTGCTTAAAAAAGAACATAGCATAAAGAACAGGTCACTTTTCAAAGTGTGTAACAAATGCAAGTGGCAAGGTCATGAAAATTTCTTCTTCAAAGAGGTAGAGTCTGTAATTGCTCAGTGACAATTGCTTATAACTTACCCTGAAACACCATATTCTGTATACTACCAGTAATGAGATTCAGTATTAGGTACACTGGATGTGCAATGATAAAGACAAAACCATAAACATACATAGCACAAAGTGGGTCGTTTTTCAAATCTTGACAACAGCTGACAGAAGTCTTACACATGCAATGGGCAAGCAGCCTGGGTCTGCTTAGCTAAAGATACCCGTGGCAGAGGGAAGGCAAGGTGGAAAGGGATACCTTGCATGCTGTATGGCAAAACCTTTGTGAAGATGTTGCCTTCAATCATATATTCTAAAGGCTTGAGTAAAAAGGGATAGATGGGATTAACCCATGTACAGGAGAGATGCAAGATCCTCATGCATCCACTTGTGCACAGGGCTGGGCAAGGGTATGGTACAGCATTTAGAAGCAGTACAAATTGCCAGATCCTGATTGAAGAAGGGGAGATAAATGGACAGTGAAGAAACCCGTGCATGTTGATCCAGGCTTCCCCTGGGCGCATGAGGCAGATTTCAGTGACAGTGCTGCCTGCCTCAGCAGTATCAGGACCCCAGACTTGTACGAAGTCATTGTCACCACTGCAAGGGCAAACAGGACAGACAAAAGTCATATTAAGAGTTCTTTCCATGGATAAAAAGTCAGTTGCTTTTGAGGTAAAGCACACTTCACGTATCACCACAGTCTTAAAGCTCTTTCTTCATTTGTTGTATGGAACAAAAAAAAAAAAAAGAAAAAAGTACCATATAACAACAAGCTACCATGTAAATAACTTTCTTTTTTAGCAGTCTTTATTTATTTATTTTTCCTACCACACAGTCCCTATACTATATCTGCTTGTCATTACTACACTCTTTCCATCTGGTTTCTGGATCAGTCCTTGTACATGATTGGGGCTGCTATGTACTATGGTAATACAGTTACTGTTACTATTTCAGCCTTCATTAGTGTCATGGTTTTATGATTTTTGGTTATCGGTATTCCACATCATAACATCATGTAGTGCACTGGGACTTAAATTGTTAATGCTCAAGTTCTGGGTACCTGTCCAGAAGAGAAGAACTACATTCCCCAGGGGGCTTTGCAGTCAGAGAGGAGATACAACCCCTGGCAAGGTCACCTGATGCGTTCTTCTTCATCCGTTCCTCTTCACCCGCTCCTTATCATCTCCCTGCTGCTCAACGGGACTGCGCATCTCACCTCAGCGTTATGGTAAGGCCTTTTGGACATTCTCTCTCTCATGACACTTGATTTATTAGCTTCAGTTCTAATTATATTGTATTGTAGTGTGTTATTTTGCATTCTGATACCATATTTAGTAAATCAGTTTGTTTCTCATCAGATCATTGCCACTGTTTTTAATTATTTTGGGGTTTCCCTTCTCCAGAGGTGCGGATTTTGCGAAATCCCTCTGCCCCGCTAATCATGGAACTGGGCCGAACCAGCCTGTAAACCGTTGACCATTACTAAGATGAAACTTGAAAAATTCACACTGTCTTCACGAATGTCTACACAGAATAAAACTGGTTTGTGCTCCTATACCCTCCTTTCACTGGCAAAACTCTAAAAGTAAGACTGTGCTTTCATACACTCCATCTGTAACTGAATTCAGCTGACGTTACAAAACACAGCAGAATCCTTACTAGTAACAGCTTGTGCCTCCTTTGGCTTAAGATAAAAACTGTAAACAAATGAGTTTTATTTTGCACTGACAGTAGTCAATATAGACACTACTCAAACAACTTTCACACTGACAGTGACCTACACACGATGGAGATGCTTTTCCAAGATCCTGAATTTTAAACTAAGGTGCCTGAGCTCTATTTAGTATCACAGAGTCGTAGAGTCACAAAGGTCGGAAAAGGCCTCCACGATCATCCAGTCCAACTGCCCACCTATCACCAGTAGCTCTCACTAAACCATGTCCCTCAGTACAACATCAAAAGGTTCCTTGAACACCTCCAGAGCCAGTGAATTCATTACCTCCCTGGGCAGCCCATTCCACTGCCTGACCATTCTTTCAGAAAAGCAGCATTTCCTGACATGCAGCCTGAATCTCCCCTGGCAGAACTTGAGACCATTCCCACCAGTCCTATCACTGTTACACGAGAGAACAGACCAACCCCCACCTCACCACAACCTCCTTTCAGGTACTTATAGAGAGCAATGAGGTCTCCTCTGAGCCCCCTCTTCTCCAGACTGAACAATCCAAGCTCCCTGAGCTGCTCCCCATAAGACCTGTGCTCCAGACCACTCTCAGCTTTGCTGCCCTTCTCTGGACACATTCCTGGGCCTCTATGTCCTTCATGTAGTGAGGGGCCCAAAACTGAACACAGCACTCAAGGTGAGGTCTCACCAGTGCTGAGGAGGTGATGATCACCTCCCTGCTTCTGCTACCAACACAATTTCTGATACAAACCAGGATAGCATTGGCCATCTTGGCCACTTGGGCACACTGTTGGCTCATGTTCAGACAAGCAACAACCAACACCCCCAGGTCTGTTTTCTCTACACAGTCATCCAGCCGCACTGCCCCTAGCCTATGACACTGCCTGAGGTAATTGTAACCAAAGTGCACCTGGTCTTCATACAATCACAGAATGGCCTTGGTTGCAAAGGACCACGATGATCATCTAGTTTCAACCCCCCTGATATGTACAAGGTCACCAAGCACTAGACCAGGCTGCTCAGAGCCACATCCAGCCTAGCCTTGAATGCCTCCAGGGTTAGGGCATCCACAACCTGTTCCAGTCCATCACCACCATCTGGGTGAAAAACTTCCTCCTAATATCTCACCTAAACCTCCCCATCTCAATTTAAAACCACCCCCCCCCTTGTTCCATCACTATCTAGTCTCATAAACAGCTGTTCCCGCTCCTGTTTATATGGTTGTGGGCGGGCTGCTGAACCAGCAGGGGTGGAGTTATCACAATCGAGGTACAGTTTAAACACCCTCCTACCATGTGAAACAGTCACTGCTGTGGAGACCAGCTTCAGGGTAGGTAAGACTGCACTAGGAAAGGGACCTAAAGCAAAAAGGTCAACCAAAAGGCTCTTTTTAGGGCTTTTCTTGAAGCCAGCAAAAGCACTGTGCTAGTGCCAGGGGGTTGGCAGCTTTTGGGTGAGCTGCTGAGCCAGTAGTGGTGGAGCTGGCATTGCCCACTCTTATCTCTGAGCTTGACCTTGACCCTTTTCTGCGAGGCTGAAAGCAGTCCTCAGAAGGACAGAAGTTAGCTTCTGCTCACCATACCATATCGGGTAAGAAAAGGTGAGAAAATGGTGTTACTGCCCACCAGTAACGGGGAGAGAAGTCAGAGTGTGTGCACAGCCTACAATGCCTACTACTGCAACAGTGGGCGTGGGAGGTTGGTCTTGTGGCAGGGCACATCAGTGTTTTTGTCTTTGCTCAGGAGACCACCACTCTCCTGCTGACAGATCCTGAGACTGCAGGTTCAAACATGGTCTCTACCATTCTTGGGGCAGGCTTGCCCCAAGAAGACTGTGGTGACCCAGATGGAGGGCCTGCCCAGAAATGTGGTGGTTCAGCAGAGAGTGCCTGAGCCTGCTGCTGCTGGGGGAGGATGGGAAGGATGCCACCTGCGTGAGGTGTGAGCAGGAGGATGAGCTGCCCAGCCTGGTGGTGGAGCTTAGGCATGAGATAGAGAGATTAAGAACCATCAGAGAGTGCGAGAGGGAGAATGACTCATGGTATGACTGTCTGCGAAAAAGATGCAGAGATTACACCCCCCAAACTGTAGTGGACCCTCTCCCTTGCCACAGACAAACCAAGAGAGCCAACTTGAGAAGAGAGGAGAATGGCAGCAGGTCCCAGCTTGGAGACACAGGCAACACCCATCCCGACCTACCTTGGTTCCCCAGGTCCTCTATTTAATAGGTTTGAAGTCCTGAAACTGGAGGGTGAGGTGGCTGAGAATGAGGCAGAAGGACTGCCTCCAAGCTTTTCTAAGGAGAAGTGGTTGGCTTCATGCTTGAAGACTGCCTCCTCCAGTGAAGAAAGGAGGGTGACAGTCATAAGGATTCCCTTCTGAGAGGATCTCAGGGCCCAATATGTTGGCCTGCCCCTACCTGTAAAGAGGTGTGCTGCCTCCCTGGGGCCCGGATCTGGGATATTTCTAGAAAACTTCCTAGTCCGATCTGCCCTGCTGATTATTATCCTCTATTGCTAGTCCAGGCTGGCAGTGATGAGGTCACTGACAGAAGCCTGAGGACTATAAAAAATTATTTCAGGAGACCGCAGAGTTTAGTTGATGGAGCAGGCATACAAGTAGTATTTGCCTGTATTCCTGCGGTGGCAGGGAAGGACACTGAGAGGAGCAGGAAAACCCAACTTACAAACACATGGCTGACAGGCTGGTGCAAATGCAAAAATTTTGGGTTCTTTGATCATGGAGCTGTCTACTCGGCACCTGGCATGAGGTCTGCCGACAGGTGTCACCTGTCCCAAAGGGGAAAACAGATCCTTGCCCAGAAGCTGGTGGGACTTGTAGAGAGGGCTTTAAACTAGATATGAATGGGGAAGGGGGTAAAATCAGGCCTGCTACAAATGAGCCTGGGGGAGTGGTAATGAGATTAGGGGTGAAGCGAGGGGCTTAGACGAAGTGCATCTACACCAGAGCACACAGCATGGGCAACAAACAGGAGGAGTTAGAAGTGATTGTGCACCAGGCTAACAATGAGCTAGTTGCTATTACTGAAACTTGGTGGGACCTCTCCCACGGCTAGAGTGCTGTGATAAATGGCTACAAGCTTTTCAGAAGGGATAGACAAGAAAGGAAGGGTGGTGGGGTGGCTCTTTATATTAATGACTGTTTTGATGTTGAAGAGCTTGGGGTTGGGAATGACAGAGTTGAATGTCTATGGGTGAGGATCAGGGGGAAGGCCTGTAGGGGAGACATCTTGGTAGAGGTCTGTTATGGCCCAACTAATCAGGATGAAGAGATGGATGAGGCATTCTATGAGCAGCTTGCGGAAGTTGCACCATCTTCAACTTCCCTGATATATGTTGGAAATATAATACAGTGCAGGGGAAGAAGTCGAAGAGGTTTCTAGAGTGTGTGGAAGATAGCTTCCTTACACAGCAGGTACGAGAGCCTACCAGGGGTGATGCCCTGCTAGACCTGCTAGACCTTCATTAACAGAGAAGGACTGATGGAAGCTGTGAAGGCTGGGGACTATCTTGGGCAGAGCAACCATGAAATTGTAGAACTCTCTATTCTTGGAGATGTCAGAAGGGTGACTGGCAAAAACTGCTATCTTGAACTTTCAGAGGGCAGACTTTGACCTGTTCTGGATGGTTGTAGCAGGGGTCCCCTGGGAGTTGCTCCTGAAAAGTTAAGGGAAGCCTGGACACTCCTCAAGATGGAAATCTTAAAGGCACAAGAACAGGCTGTTCCTGAGTGCTGTAAGGTGAGCCGTAGGGGAAGACAACTGGTGTGGACGAACCGGGAACTACTGTTGAGACTCCAGCAGAAAAAGAGAGTCTATGTCCTCTGGAAGAAGGGACAGGCTACTTGGGGAGATTACAAGGAAGTAGCTAAGGTGTGCAGAGAGGAAATTAGGAAGGCAAAAGCCCAACTTGAACTCAGGTTGGCCACTGAAGTAGAAGAGAACAAGAAATCCTTTTAAAAATATAACAACGGTAAGAGAAGAACCAACGAGAATTTCCATCCCTTTACTTGATGCAACAGAGAATGTGAGCACTGAGGATAAGGAGAAGGCTGATGTCCTCAACGCCTTCTTTACATCTGCCTTTAATAGGCAGATCAGTAACCCTCAGGGCACTTTATACCCTGATCTGGAAGACTGGGGTGTTATGCAGAATACACCCCTGGTAATTCAAGTGGAGACAGAGAGCTCCTCCTACATCTGGACTGTCACAAGTCCACGAGACTGGACAGGCTCCACCCTTGGGTGCTGAGGGAGCTGGCAGGGGTGACTGCTGAGCCGCTCTCGGCCATCTACCTGTGCTCCTGGTTACCTGGAGAGGTCCCAGAGGATTGGAGGCTTTCCGATATGATTCCCATCTACAAGAAGGGCTGTAAGGAGGATCTGGGAAACTACAGGCCTGTCAGCCTGACCTTGGTAACAGGGAAAGTTATGGAACAAATCACCTTGGGTGAGATCACACGGCATGTGTGTGGTGCCCAGGGGATCAGGCCCAGTCAGCATGGGTTCATGAAAGGCAGGTTGTGCTTGAGCAACCTCATCTCCTTCTATGACTGGGTGACCAGACTGGTAGATGAGAGAAAGGCTGTTGATGCAGTCTACCTAGACTTCAGCAAAGCCTTTGACATGGTCTCTCACAGGCTTCTTCTGGGGAAACTGGCTGCCCGTGGCCTGGATGGGTATATCCTTCTTTGGGTGAGGAACTGACTAAAGGGCTGTGCCCAGCGGATAGTGGTTAGTGGAGTTAAGTCCAGCTGGTGTCCTGGTACAAGTGATGTCCCCCAGGGGTTGGTACTGGGACCCATCTTGTTTAATGTCTATACAGATGACCTAGATGAGGGGATTGAATGTACTCTCATTAAATTTGCAGATGACACCAAGATAGGAGGTAGGGTTGATCTTCCTGAGGGTAGGGAGGCCCTTCAGAGGGATCTGGATAAGCTGGATCGCTGGGCTGAGGTGAATGGGATGAGGTTCAACAAGGCCAAGTGTCGGGTCCTGCACTTTGGCCACAATAACCTCAGGCAGCGCTACAGGCTTGGGGATGAGTGGCTGGATGAATAGGAAAGGGACCTGGGGGTGTTGGTTGATGCTCGGCTGAACATGAGCCGGCAGTGTGCCCAAGTGGCCAAGAGGGCCAATGGCATCCTGGCCTGCATTAGAAATAGTGTGGCCAGCAGGAGCAGGGAGGTGATCATCCCCCTGTACTCAGCACTGGTGAGGCTGTACCTTGAGTACCGTGTTCAGTTTTGGGCCTGTCACTAAACAAAAGACGTTGAGGCCCTGGAGCATGTCCAGTGAAGGGCAATGAAACTGGTGAGGGGTGTGGAGCACAGGTCTTATGAGGAGCAGCTGAGGGAGCTGGTATTTGTTTAGTCTGGAGAAGAGGAGGCTCAGAGGAGACCTCATTGCACTCTACAACTTCCTGAAGGGACACTGTGATGAGGAGGGATTTGGCATCTTCTCCCAGGCAACAAACAAGACCCCAGGAAATGGCCGCAAGTTGTACCAGAGCAGGTTTAGATTAGACATGAGGAAAAACTTTATCTCTCAGAGAGTGGTCAGGCACTGGAATGGCCTGCCCAGGGAGGTGGTGGAGTCGCTGTCCCTGGCAGTGTTCAAGAGGCGTCTGGATGAGGAGCTATGAGATATGGTTTAGTAGCTTGTGGTAGCAATGGTGACGGGAGGACAGCTGGACTAGATGATCTTGTAGGTCCTTTCCAACCTTGTGATTCTATGATTCTATGATCTCTCTGTAATGTCAACTCATAGCACTGCTCCATAGCTTCATTCCTTAGCATCACCCAATAATACGACTTCATACCACTGGCTTCTGGCTCACAGAGTCACTCCATACCGTTACCCCATACGGTTGCACCAAACTTCTGCTCCACTGCGTCACCCCATATTGTCTTCTCATAGCTGTGCCCTATATCACTACCTCACAGTGTCACCCCATAGCGTCACCCCATAGTACTGCCCCATAGAGTCATCAGATACTGTCAACACATACCACTGCCCAATAGCATCACCACATAGAATCACCCCCTAGCTCTACTTCATAGCAGTGTCCCATAATGTCACCCCATAACACTGCCTCCACAGTGTTGCCCCATAGCATCACTCCATAGCACTGCCCCATAGCACCGCCCCATAGAATCTCCCAATGATGCTATTCCACAGTTCCACGTCATAGTGCTGCCCCATAGCATTGCCCTGTAGAATCTCCCAATGGTGCTATTCCAGTTTCACATCACAGTGCTGTCCCATCGTATTGCCCCAATGCACTGTCCAACAGCTCAGCCACAAAATGTCTCCCATGGTGCTGCTCCATAGCAACATTTCATAGCATCACCCCATAGCACTGCCCCATAGTGTTTAGACTGTATTAGAATAAAACTTCTAAAAAAGTAATTAGCTTTATTTGCTGGAAAGGCATAGTATAAGAAAACCTTTTCTAATGACCTTTTCCAACAGCATTAACAGCTCTGTAACCAAGAGAGTGACCTCAGTGAAAAGGGATGGCTTATCTCTCAGCACTTAATTACCTGGAATCTTCCAAGAACATTATTAACCAAGATCTGACTGTTCATTTCCTTAGACAGTGAGTGTGGCCACTGGTTTTATTCAGTGAGCCTACATGTCCATCAGTATCAAGGTTCCTTTCCATCAGACAGCTTTCCAGACACTCAGCCCTAAGCTTGTAGGGTTGCCTGGGGTTGTTGGGACCAAAATGGAGGACCTGACACTTGGCCCTACTGAAATTTGTACAGTTTACCTTGGCTCATTGATCTATCCAGGTCCCTCTGTAGTGCCTTTCTCCCCTCAGGCAGATCAACACTCTTCCCAACTTGGTGTCATCTGCAGACTTACTGAGGGGGCACTCAATCTCCTCATCAGGATCATTATTAAAGATGTTAAATACAAGTGGCCTCAGTACCGAGCCCTGGGGGACTTGGCAACACATCTGTCAAATCCCACAGCACTCTAGGGTGCAATCCATCCGGCCCCATGGACTTGTGAGCATCCAGCTTTCAGAGCAGGTCCAAAACCATCTCACTGTGGATTGTGGAGGGCCTATTATGTTCCCCATGCATATGAACCAGCACAGGGGGCTGTGTTCCCAGGGAGTAACAAGTCTTAGCATTAAAGACTGAGGCAAGGAAGGCATTAAGTTCCTCACCCTTATCCTGATCCTTGGTAACAAGGTTGCTCTCTGTGTCCAACAAGGGATGGTGATTCTCCCTAGCCCTCCTCTTACTCCTGGTGTATTTATAAAAATATTTATTAAACATATTTTCCTCGGCCATCTCCCAGAAACATCTGTTTTGTTCTTGGGAGTTTGGCAGCTTCCACAGCACTTGGTGGGTCAGGCAGGGTTCAGCTGGAGGTCCCTGTGACCCAGCAGGCTGCCCTGGCCTCCAGCCCAGCTCATGGGAGCAGAACATGAGGGCATGTGTCTCCTTGCAGCTCCCTCCTCCCACTGCTCTTTACCTCTGGTGTCAGGAAGAGGAGCAGCCTCTGCCCCTGCCCTCACGTCTTCACAATGGGGCCACCAACCATCAGGCAGAATCACAGAATGGCCTGGGTTGAAAAGGACCTCAAAGATCATCTGGTTTCAACATCCCTGCTGTTCTCACTCCTGTTTATATGCTTCCTTCACGTATTTCAAGGCCACAAAGAGGTCTCCCCGGAGCCTTCTCTTCTCTAAGCTAAACAAGCCCAGTTCTCTCAGCCTTTCCTCACAGGAGAGGTTATCCAGCCCTCTGATCATCTTAGTGGCCATCCTCTGGACCTGCTCCAAGAGCTCCACGTCCTTCCTGTAGTGAGGGCCCCAGACCTGGGCGCATACTCCAGATGGGGCCTCACAAGAGCCTAGCAGAGGGGGACAATCGCCTCCCTCTCCTTGCTGGTCACCCCTTTTTTAATGCAGTCCAGGATATAGTTTCCAGGCAGAAACAGAAGCACAAGGCAGATTAGCGTGACTCCCTGCTAGAAAGGGTTCTGAACAATGCTGCAGCCTCTGCTGGTAACTGGTCTTGGCTTGTGCTTTTTGTGTCAGTCCTTCAGAGCCATACCCAGTACCCTTGCAGTGCTCCCTTTCATTAGCTGGCTGCTAATAAATGCTGCCAGGCAAACACAGCATGTGATCTCTCTATTCACAAAGCATTTTTTGGCTGTGTGAAAAAGTATTCCTTACTGCCTGTCTTCCCATCTCTCATGGAAAACCAAGCAGCCAGCCACACACCACGCCTTGAGTGGAGCACATTACAGCCAGGGCTGATAACAAATTATCTGCTGGATGGCCACCCGTTCCTGCACAGCTACACATCATCTTCTTTCTAGTGCCTTGAACATAGCTTACTGTGGGCAGCGTGTTGTAATAGCCCCTTTTCATGCCTTCACCCTACTCACAGAATGACAGAATCACAGAATTGCTCAGAAAAGACCTTAAAGATCATCAAGTCCAACCACAACCTAACCATACTATCCTAACTCTAACTACCCTCTGCTAAATCATGTCCCTGAGCACCACATCCAAAGGGTTTTTAAACACATCCAGGGATGGTGACTCAACCACCTCCCTGGGGAGCCTATTCCAGTGCTTCACAACCCTTTCTGTAAAGAAGTGTTTCCTGATATACAACCTAAACTTACCTTGGCACAACTTGAGGCCATTTCCCCTCGTCCTGTCACCTGTCACCAGTGAGAAGAGACCAACCCCGCTCTTGCTCTCTCATGGCAATCTCCTCTCAGCCCCAGCATTTGCCCGCACAGCAGAGCTTAAAGGCAGCACAAAATCAGACATCATTTTGTTTCTAGCAGTCCATCCTGGCACCTTTACGCTCATGAAGTTCACAGGGTACTGGGTTTCAGTGAGGCTTCATGCTTTTCTGGAGTGCTATTGCTCTCCACAGCACAGTTTACAACCCTTCAACAATCAGCTGTCAGCTTTCAAACTGCTCTTCTTTTCTAGCGGCACTCTCTCAAGGTCAGCTTGTAAGAAAGCAGACCAAAAAAGCTGCCCTTGATGACGGAAGCTGAACAGACTAAATTTAGCTTTTATAAAATAAGCCGGCTTTGAGGACAGGAAGTTAAAAAATAAATTGCTGAATATTTAACTCTCCAAACATCACCAAAAAAGCACACACCCTTCTCAGTTGTCATCGTGCTGCCCCACCTTGTCTGCTTTGGCAGCAGGAATTTGAGGCAGGATGATGCTGTTTTGTCGAAGAGTTACAGGAAGGTGAGATGAGCAAATTGAGCTATGCCCGCCACAGCAGCACCCAAAGGAGGGGGTTGGGTGCTGCGAGCACATTACTGTGCCCATCTGAAACAGCTTTCAGCTCTGGCTGCCATGTGTTCAGGGTGAAATCCAGACAGCCAGAAATATTCCAGCACCTACATTAAAAGAAACTCAGGCTGGGTTCAAAATAACAAATGGATATATAAATGAATAACAAAAGGGTGGTGGTGACAGACTACTATGTAGAATCAGAAGGGGAAATATGCAGACAGCTGAAAATTAAAGCCAAGTAAAAGATGTTAACATTGTGTTTCTGAGTGGAAAAGCTCCAAGAGAGCAGGCATTTGTGCCTTTTGCTCAAGGCTGCTGCTCTGAGCCTTCCTTTGCTGATAGGACTGAAAGGAGTGTATAAACAGGAGGGGATACATCTGTTTATGAGGGTGGACAGTGACAGGACAAGGCGGAATGCTTCTAAACTGAGACAGGGGAGGTTTAGGTTAGATATTAGGAGGAAGTTTTTCACACAGAATGGTGACACACTGGAACAGGTTGCCCAAGGAGGTTGTGGATGCTCCATCCCTGAAGGCATTCAAGGCCAGGCAGGATGTGGCTCTGGGCAGCCTGGTCTGGTGGTTGGTGACCCTGCACATAGCAGGGGGGTTGAATCTAGATTATCTTTGAGGTCCTTTTCAACCCAGGCTGTTCTGTGATACTATGACTGAACAGTCTGGATTCATTAGACAAATCCAAGAGGTCATGCTGAAGAAGACAGCTAGATCTTCCTATCTTTCATAGGGAGCATGAGTTTAAAAGCAGCTTACCATCAGTTTTTGAGAAATGATTGCTTAGGGTCAAAGGGAACTTTGTGTTCAGAGTGAAAATGAGATCCCAAGAGACTGCACTTCTGAGTTAGGCTGAGCCAGACTCTATTCCCATACCTCCCATTGCTCCTTCTCTAAACAGCACCAGTTGGTACCATTAGAAAGAGAGGCAGGGTCCAGGGATGACTGAAATAAAAATAGGTTCAGTGAAAATGCATTTGAACAAATTGTGCCAATTCAACAGGAATGACTGAATGATGCCTTCTTTATGGATCACTATCTCAGCACAGCAGTTGGATGTTTGATTTCAAAGTAGATGGTTCCAACTCTCAATGCTTAACAATAGAATTTCTATTCTTTTTGTGACTTTGAAAAGGCAAAACAAACTCAGTGTAATCTATGAGGTGTGGGTGCCCTTTGTTAGCAGACTGCTGCTAGATGTGTAGAACCTACAGAACATGATCCAAAATAAGAAAATAACTTTGAGCTGGGGAGATGGAAGTCAAACTAACCGTTAATAAACAGACAAGTAAAATTCAGGCTTCGTGGTTATAAGAATATTTTCTTCAGTTTTCCTGAACAGCCACTCTAAGGTACTACTGCACTTGTGTGGAAGTGTTCTACAACTACTGCAATAATAAAAACTCAAACCTTTTGCAATGGCTCGAACTAGGCACAGGGAAATGTGCTTAAAAAGAGATCCCTATACAAACAGCATTAATTTTTAAACACGTTTAACAGTGAACACAAATACACTTAGTGTAAAATGACTTATTTTTAAATAATGCATTTCCAAAGAGGGGGTAAACATTAAGGTTACTTGGCGTTTAACTCTCTCATCCCCAAATGGACAAATTTATCTAGGCCTTTCTCCCATGGCATACATGGAGAAAAAGTGATTAACACCTACAGCCCCAAAAAACTAATCAGCCTCTGTACTATCTAGTAAGTTGAATGTCAAAATAATACCTTTCAAAAATTCGAGCCAACACTCACTGAATTTCAATCTCTATATAGGACTACTACAACTTTTTTTAAGAAACAGAAAACTCTATGCCTTCAATTCCTACATCATTAACACATTCAGAAAACAAGATGTTTGGCATGGGTTGATTGTCTATATTTGACCAGTGTGACTAGAATACCAAAGGAACAATCTGTTGAAATAAACCAATAGATGTCTGCTGGTATAACACAATACCAGTAGACAAGACAAGAGAAACTTAAATCTAACAAAGATGTTGAACAACAGCAGTATAATAAGTTCTTGCAGTAACACTTGCTTCAAGCATATAAGGAATACCAATATAGTTGTAGTGCTTGTACTAATCCATTTTACATTTAATTTCTGAAGAAACAGTAGTCCCCTACATAAAGCTAAAGGGGAAGTAAAACACTACTCAAAGTATCTTACTTCCCCCAATTCATAATCATTCTTGGCATCAAACAAATAGTTTATAAAATTCCAAACAATGTCACATGTCCATTCAGTAGTACTTCTTATAAGATTTTCTCGTAATTCTTCCTCTCTTTAATTTCAATTAGTTCTCTGTTTTCCGTAGTCCAATCTTAATTTGGAATCTTTCCACTTAGTTTATTGAAAAACTATGCACTGAACAGTACTATGAGCCAAAGAAGATCGAGTTAATAAATTTGAGTCCTTGATGCTTACATTGAACAATAGTAAGAAAAAAAAGAAAAAGTATTAAACATACATGCATTTTTTAATGAATTTGGAGTTGTCAGTATGGGATGGTTATTTACCATGAAATGAAACACATCAGGAACTTTCTGCAATTACCTACCAAACAGATTTGTGATAGAAAGGTCTGGCAAACTAGTAAGGCTTAGTGAAAGTCATTTTTGAGAAGTGCTGAGCAGCATTTATACTTCTAGGTGAACATATTCAGACTATATTCTAAAGTTTATTTCTATCTAACATGGAAGTATTCAGTGCTCACAAGTAAACCAGCTTGCTTTGATAAATGACAGCTTGAGGAATAATTTGCCACCAATAATTTCCTGCAGACACAGAAGTTGAAATTTTACACAAAGAGTTGGCCATAGAATATTCATCAACGCAAAAGCAATAAAGGACTATGACAAATAATTCACGAATATTTTAAATATATACAAGTTGTTGCACACCTCCAGGTGACAGCCATTTCCCCCTCCACCCCCAACCTTGGAGTTCAGCCCTCCCAAACTGATCTTGCACATCTAAGTCACTCCTCCTTGGGTGAGATAACACAACAGGACTTTACGTAGTTGATGCGAAAAAGGCATAAAGGATTGGGCAGTTAATTCTTTTGAGTTTTTCCTCCTTAATCAGTCTTCCTCACATTACACATGAGGTGGCAACAACTCTTCATCTAGTGGGAAGGCACAGTAGGAGCAATGGAGCTGCCTTGCCCCAAACTGACGTATGTTTCTCATACACTGCAGCTGAGTTTCTCTGCCTCTCTCTGCACATATCTGTTTATCTTAATTTTCACCAGAAGAATTCATTTTCCCAAATCAACCTCTTTTTTCTGCTTACTGTCCTTCATTCTGGAGTTTATGATGATTCTGTTCTTCTAATCTCTGAAATGAGATTGCATCTCTATTTCAACACACTTTTCCTTACTACAGTAAGTACACTGAATACTACTGGTTACAACTAGATCTGACTGAAATTGATGTTTTCAGTAGTTCGGGGAGAAAAAAGAAGATTCACTTCAGAAAGAAAAGAATTCAAATAAGCTTTTAAAAAAATAGTGAATTGCAGCATGTTCCTCAGGCAGATATCCAGGGACACCTGCCCCAGATTGGACACTGGGCCTGGTGAAACAAGTATGTCCTTTACCATTTGATGGCAATGAGCATCCGCAGTGTGAATTCACGCAGCCCAAAGCTTTCATTCTCCAAGATGAGAGCTCAGTCTAATGAGCTCTGCTCCCTGCTCCTTAGAACTTGGGTCTAAGAAGCACATCTCTGACCTCCCAAACTCCTCTTGCTTCCCACTGCGGCACTTCTCCTGGGACCAGGCAGCACCAAGAAGGGCACCAGCTGACTTCGAGAAGGAAGAACTTGGAAGGAGAACAGTAATGCTGGCTGGAAAAAAAAACCCTACAGACAAAATGCAAAGACTGGGTCTGGTGTTCTCTAAGAAAGGAAACAGGTTGTGTTTGCAAAGGCTGAGATAAGACCAGCGTAGAGACCAGGGCTCCCAGGGGTCACGCTAGGTGAGCTGTGATTTAAGGGATTCCACCATTTTAAATCCTAAGAGAGCTGTCCTACAAACCCTAAAAGAGCTACCTAATGTCACCTTAAAAGCAACTGAGTGTACTATGAGTAAACCTCTCTGAAGAAGAGTGTGAGAAGGAAATGGTGCTCATCCCCCAGGGTTGTGGGGCTGACTGGCGAGGCTGTAGGCCTTGGCTCATGGTCAGGAACAGCATGTATGACCTCGCCCACAGGGGAGGAGATGGTCACAATGGGAGTGAAAGTGTTTCTGCCAAGTAAAGCAAAATGCCCTGCCAGTGGTTGACATGGGACCTAGAGCTGCTGAGATCCATCATTCCACCACTGTCAGCAGATATCCCTGAAACCCAATGTTGAAACATCCTGTCCCTCTGTTACTACTAGGCCACAAAAAATGAAGACAAGAAGTACTTGTTGAAGTAATTGCCCACTACAGGATTGACAAGAAGACAGTTTTCTTCCTAACATTCCCAAAAGGCCGATTGCTTAATCTTTCAGGCTTAGTAATGTTACTTTAACAAAGCTTTTGGGAGGCAATGATGGGAATGGCTATTCTTGTCTTTTTTTCCTAAAAGTGAATGTGTTCTTATATAATCTATGAATATGTAGATTTGGAAAATTAGTCTTTTATGCAGTGGACTTCGTTTCAACTCACTGACCTTGTACATCACAGTACTTACTGCTAGAGAAAACTAAGAATAGAAGTCTAACCCTATATGTGTACCTCAGCCTCTGGTATACATATCAAAATTACAGTTAAAAGATAAAAAAGACAGGATATGGATTATGAGATCAGCAACCTATTGACACTATACCTGGAACTGCAGAGTGTATCTGAGTGTTAACTCAGATACAGACCATTTAGAACAACACAATGAAGGTGACTTGTTTCAGTCTTCAACCCATGGCAACAATAACCGCCTGACAATTACTGCAAACCGGTTATTCTCCAGGAGTCTCTTTTAGGTGGAAATAATACAGACTACTTTTGCTTTACAGAAAGAAAATGTAGGGGGAGAATTTGGAGTTTTTTCAGCACGACAATATCAGAATTTAATATTACAGCACCAGAGCTAAACATTACAGTACAAAATTTTAAAAAATTGAACATATTTTAACCATAAAGCCATAATATTATTTTATTCCTTCTGATTTTAAGGTTACTAAATATAAATAGTATACAATAAAATCTATTACTATTCATAGTACTTTCCGCTCTATAAAGTAAATCTTACAGTGCATAGCTACAACAATTCTTATTATTTTAAACTACCACTATGGAAATCTGAGACAACTATACACACTCATATTCTTATTTCCTTGTATCTTTAAGCCTACAAACAATACAATCTCAACAGATGAACCAAAATAAATTCAAACAGATATTTTTTAATTATTACTATCCCAGTGTCTTTTATTTCATGGTGGGCAAAAATTGACTTTACTAGTTTTTCTCAGAACAGAAAAATACAAAAGTAATAAAAACACCACAGTATTATTTGTGGAGGACATTACCCAAGTTTGTTCAGGAGGACTAGCTGATTTTAACACAGGAAACATCAATTTCCAAAGAAAGTATTCATATGAGCAGCCTAGCAACTTCTCATTTATAAGCTTATATCAACTCGAGAATATACAACACTGACTAAAATTAAATGTTGTTAGAGACAAAATTGTTGGTTTTTGACAAATAATGCATATAAAACACTAAATTAGACACCTGAAGCTAAACTGCACTTAAAACAGTTCTCAAGTCCCCTTGAGAAAGAGATTTCAATTTACTGGAAGCTTGTTATGTGTTCTCTGTGTTGACGAGGACTATTTCTTCCCCTTGTCCATAGGAAAAGTAAAAGAAATGGATAACAGTCATTCAGCTTAGCCCATCAATTATCTTTCAATGGAATGAAAAGTCCAATTTTATTTTTTAACTCTTTGGATGCATTTGTTTATTGCAAGTAATAAATAAGATGAAACATCATTACAGATGCAGACTGACCCATTTAATCTTTTGGCATCATAGAAGTCCAAAAAAGGTGGTGGAAAGGACCTGGCATCCTCATGGAGATGCACTGGCAGTGATCACGCTACACCAAGGTAACTCCAAGCGCACAGTGGTGAAGCTGGCAACCTTTAAATGTGCTACATTTGCAGACCCCAGCAAAAGATACAGATGACCTAGTTGTAACTCCCTGTTGTGGACAGGGACACCTTGTATGAGATCAGGCTGCCCAGGGCCCCCTCCAACCTGGTCTTTAATGCTTTCAGGGATGGTCCGTCCACAACATCTCTGGGCAGCCTGTGCCACCCTCACAGTGAATAATTTCTTCCTTTGATCTAATCTCAATCTCTCCTCTTCTAGTTCAAAGCCATTACTCTTTGTCCTGTTGTTACACGCCCTGTGCAAGGAGCACCAAAGTTTAAGGTTCAAGAGTTTATCCGCTCCTGCATGTTTGCTGCTTTGCTTCCCTGACTCAGAAAGTAGACCAGTTACATGAAAAACCCACATTCTTTTTTACTTCTGAAGAGGTGCATGATGTAACTCTACAAGAAGAAAAGATTGAATTGTTCTGTTTTTTCACTAGCTACTGTCATCACACACCAAAAAAAAACCACCAACAAATACCAGCACCACAACTGCATCTCTGAGCAGCCATACTCAGGTATCTGTTTCTTTTGAGACACAGAAACTATTGTCCTCATTGACACACGGCTCCTGCATTTAGCTATTTTACTGTGCTGAATAGTACTGACAATTCTTAACGTATTACAAATGAAACCGGAGAATTAACACTTAGGTTTTTTTTTTTTTCCCACTGAAAGAAAGATTCTCTCTTCAATATAAATGCAATTGCATGTTTTAGCCTTGAAAATCTAATACAAGGAAGGTAAAAACTCTAAACTGCAGCTGTTTTATATCATGAGTTCTGCTCAATAATTCAAGACTTTTGCATTTGAGCCATCCGAAGGATTGTTTCTGACAAACAGCAACACATGAGCAGGCAGCCACAGTTCCTCTATAATGCCACCCAAGGCAGAGCTGCAGTGCAAATGACTCTCAAATGGCATAAACTGTACTCTTCTCACTACTTCAAAAGCATGTTCATGACTGCAGACTTTTAAGGAGGGGTGAGTTGGCCAGATGCCGCTTTTCTGAGCAGATGTGCTGGCCATGACAAGAAGCTCATCTTGGGTGTGCTTAACAAGCAACAAGTTTCACAGTTAATGCCATACCCACAGTGACCAATAGGTAAAGTACTTGCATTTCCAACTGTGGACTGAACAGTTTTACAAAGGAAGGTTGAAACAACTTCAGAAACATGCAATTATAGAAAATAAAAATTTCTTGGTATCCTCATTAGTAACAAATCAGAGGGAATCAAGCACTTCAGATGAACTCTGGAACAAAAAAAATTCCCTAACAAATAAAACCCAGTGGAAAGAAACACACCAGAACTAGTCAGCCAGTGCCAGCCCTGAGTTACTCAGACAATCAAGAAATAAATTAAAGGTATTGTGTAAGCATCACTTGAGACAGTGAAATACAGGAAAGACAGGGAGCTGTTGGAGAGGGTCCAGAGGAGGGCCATGAAAATGATCAGAGGACTGGAGCACCTCCACTATGAAGACAGGCAGAGGGAGCTGGGCTTGTTCAGCCAGGAGAAAAGAAGGCTTCGGGGTGACCTCACTGCAGCCTTCCAGTACCTAAAGGGAGCCTACAAACAGTAGGGGAATCAACTCTTTGAAAGGGTAGATAACAGCAGGACAGGGGGAAATAGTTTTAAGTTGAGGGAGGGGAGATTTAGGTTGGATGTCATGGAGAAGTTCTTTACAGAGAGAGTGGTGAGGTGCTGGAACAAGCTGCCCAGAGAGGCTGTGGATGCCCTGTCCCTGCAGGTGTTCAAGGCCAGGTTGGATGGGGCTGGACAACCTGGTCTAGTATTAAATGGGGAGGTTGGCAGCCCTGCATGTGGCAGGGGGGTTGGAGATTCATGATCCCTGAGGTCCCTTCCAACCCAGGCCATTCTATGATTTGATGATTGAGACAGTGTGTTCCTGCTGTCTCGTAGCAAGACATCATCACCTGTTGTTTGGGCCTCAAAGATGGCACCTGGCAGACTGCAGAAGGGGGTACCCAAATTTCCTGCCTCTCATAGAAGCAAGATGCCACCAGCTACCCATCCGGTAGTGTAGCTCCCATTAAAAGAGATAAGTGCTGTTGAGAAAATCCCTCCTGAAAATTTGCCTCGCCACAGCCTGGCAAGTAAATTGCCATAAAAATATTCTCTCTGTCTCTCTCATGTCCAGTAAATCTTGAAATCTAAGTTGTAAGTAAATTGGACCAGTTTCAAAAGGATGCATCAGAAGGATCCCATCTCAGAACAGCCTCGTAACTGCACCTCATAAACCATAAAAGGCCTCATAAATAGAGTTCTCCTTGAGAGTACTGGAGATGGATTTGAATCTCTTCAGGCACCAGTGAAAACTAAAGCCAGGTCTTCCACATCATTAGTGGCTAAGTGATCCATGCTTCTGAGTTAAAGGAGGGCATGAACATTGCTGGCTATTTCTGTATTATAAGTACAGGGTTTATGGGTGCTTAAAGCAGAGTTTGGGCCTGAGCAGTAGAAGCTGTAATATCTCAGTGCCAGGTCAGATATCCTCGACAAGAGATATATAGATTACCTGTTTTCCTAGGGCTGATTAGACACAGACATTGCTGAGCTGCTCCACTTTTAAAAACACCACATACACATAAACAAGATTTCAGGCCTTCAGAAGTGTAATATATTATAAACCATTTAATAAAAATCACATACCTCCAATTTCTGTGGTCAAAAAGAAGATCTAAGGATTTAAGTTCTGAATTCTGGCACTTACCTTACTGATATTCCATTTCAGGAACATAACAGGCTAATAGTGATTTACTTTGCTGTGCAGAGGATCTGTCCCTTTCCAGCCGTCATGGTTTTGTGATTTTTTGGTTTTCGGTATTCCACATCATAACATCATGTGGTGCACTGGGAGTTAAAGTGTTAATGCTCCAGTTCTAGGTACCTGTCCCTGTACATCGCAGAAGTCATGGGTTCTGGCCCTTCCTGGTTGGGCAGTCTATTACTGCCTTGCAGGGGGTGCTGGAGTGTGCTTTCCTAGCCGTACCAAACTTTTCAGGCTTGATCGGTCTCAGGAACTCATTCTCTCTCTCTCCTATTTTATTTGACTTATTAGTCCCAATTTCAATTAGATTGTATTATACTGTGTTATCTTGCATTCCAATATCATAGCTAGTAAAATAAGTTTTTCTCTATAGATCGCTGCCCCTGTTCTTTCTTTTTTCCCTTCCTTGAGCCCAGCTCCCATCTCCCTATCCCTCTTCCTTCCCATTTTGTGGGGCCAGGGGGGACCAGTGGCCTCACTGTCACAGATGTAGATTGATCTAGTTATCTCTGTGACACCAGGAAAGAAGAAGAAACTCAGATGCTCAGTCACACATGACCAGGTGTCCAAATGACACAGAGATAATTTAGAGCGACAGTAGCACTGCGAAAAGACTGTTTATAATGCCATTACAAGATTTTAATAGAGTGACTCGCAGTTAATACAAACCCAGGTGGTCTTCACAGACAGATGAGGTACTTCATCACACTACATGGTAACAAGAACTTTGATATACAAGAGCCTATTCTTCAAATGCAGAAAGCATTTCTGAGGAATCTGTTTAACTTCAAACCTAATGATTCTACTGCTCAGACAGCAATTTATATTCAGCTAATAACTAATCCAGTGCCTGCATACAACATAATTGATAACTTTATTGCTTTATTATCCTCGAATGTAATGACAAGCTTTATCACCATTTCTTTTTTTCCTTCCTTCCCTTTTAAAAACTGATTTCTTCTTATGTGGATAGAAAAGAACAGTTACATTTTACTGTCAGTCACAGAAATTTCAATTTTATTAAATGTAAAGTCAATTAACAATCATGCTGAAAGGTCTTTGCTTGGACAGCACAAAGTAAGCTGCATTAGCCTGAAGACTAAGTGCAGCAGCTGTGCTATGTGAAAGAGTACAACAAAATCACTGCCAGTACACCCATGCACTACAGGAAAGGGGATTCTACTCATCAATTTGCTTTTTTTTTGTCTTTTTTCCTTCTGGAATGCAACATCCTGTAAAAATTTCTTGACAATTTTTATGAAAGCATGCTAGTATTCAATATCATGAGTGCGGATCAGCCCAGCTCAAGTCCTGAGGGATGCAGCCATTGCTGAGAGCCACCGAACAGCTTCTCAAACAGCCAGGAAAGCCAGCTTATCAACTGATCAGCTCCAACTATAAAAAAAATGTCACAACAGAGCTGATAGTTAAAACAGTAGGGCCAGCTGACCGCCAAAAAAATTACTGAATGTGAGACTTTATCCAGGGAATTCTCAGGTTATTAATTCATACTCAGCACCTCAGGAGAGAAAGCGCATTTGTTTAAGCCAGAATTTGCAGACTGTGTCCTAGTTCAGACACCAGCGCTATTTCAAAATGCTGGCCTTGATGCACTTAAAAATGAAAGACTAAGGAAGAGAATAATGTAAGAGAAAACAACCAAACTTTCTGTAGGGCTGTTTAAGATACGAACCTAAGAAAAATGAGAAATTTGGTAAGTAAAATGTATTTCATGCTTTGATTTCATCTTACCTATCTCCGAGGTTTCACAGTCTACAGAACAGTATCAATGCACATGATACAGTTGATCTTGGAAATATTGATTACACACCAAAAGCATGACATCTGAAATCACATCTTCATTACATTCAGAAGTAACTGCATACTGTCATAGATGGATATGTTTATCACTGTGAGACTAAGTCAGTTATCTCTGGAAAATGTGTTTACTCTGTAGCTCTTCTGAGATAATAGAAATACATCTTATGAAGAGAATGTAGCTCTTGGAAAGGCAATTGAGCACAACAGTGACAACAAATAAGATAACAGGATCTTGGAATGAAGGCTGTCCTAAGTTCATGTTGAGTTCAGTAAACCTCTCCTGCATGAAAGGTGGTGAACTTCCCTTACAAACTAGTTTATCCAATGAAAGATCTCAGCCCGTTATTCTCAACCAAGTCCTTCTGGAAAAGAGACTATATTTGAGGCTTGCCTTCACCCTTTCATATCTGGCAGAAAGGCCAAATCTTTGGTACATAAATAGTACAAGCGTCAGTCATTTCCCCACCACATACATCTATGCTAAGGCACAGAATGCTGTAAAACTTAATGAAGATGAAGTATAAATTAAAAAAGATGATAGGAAACAGAGAGAAATTTGAACCAATTCACCCATTTAGTTCATCTAAGTCATTCCTAAAGGATCTGTGACTGAAAAATAGGCAAAGCAAGCCCTCTGTGATCATGTTTAAATTCATAGATTCAATCTTGCATTTCCATTGTACAGATATGTACACATACAAAGAGGCAGAGAGAACATCTCTGTGTGTGATGAACTCAAAGCACGTTTCAGTGTCCTTCTACAAATAGATGTATACATGCAAGTAAAACTTCTTCTAAACTAGAATGTAATGGCTTAAAAATCAGAATGCATAATTTGTTTAAAATACCATAACATTGTATTTTTGTATGCTACTGCTATAGATTCTAACCTAGAGCAAAAAACCATCTTTCTTTAATAGATAGGTAACTTACGACATTTGAGAGATACTTAACTGTCAAATATTACTCTGCTTACAGTACTCATGGGTCAACATGCCTCTTGCCATACTGCAAATCTTAATTAAATTAACAAGCAAATAAAGTGGATAAAAAAGTACAGCTGAAATCAATAAACTAGAAACATGACAGGTCAAAAAATAATAAAATCCAGAAAAATTACTGATGAAGAAAGGAGTGTAGCTGTTGAAATGTTTTTAATATGACAATAAAACCACAAAACTTGTACACTGAATATTGTAAAAAGAAAAAAAGAAGAAAAAAATGATGCAGAGTTGTTGTCAAAAAGGTGTGCCACAAGCAATTGTCTGCTTCTGTAATTTAAGTGTCTACAAAGGAAGTGTCAGCACATGAGCTATGAGTTCAATGCTTGGTTAAAGTCAATACTAGGAATAGTGGGAGCCCCTCCACAATCCAGACTTCCAGGAAGAAAGCTTCTGCTACCAACCAGATTCTACTACCAGCCTATATACAAATTGTCTGAAAGCTAATGTTGACAAAACACAGCCTTGATTTTTTTTCTTAATTTTCCATCCGTTTAATGGAAGAAGGGAATGTACAAGGTGATAATAAGGACTTTAACCTTTTCGATTTCCTAACTGGAGACTCCAAGCTGCAAAAATGGTTATTAATGAAAGAAGGAAGCAAAGTAACTCAGTAAAAGGGATATTCTTGTTAAGATATTTTGGTTGATTTTCTCAGTCTACCCGTACCCTCTTTGTTTTGTTCAGATTAGCCTATGGCCAAAGGTAGAGCATGACTGAAGAATACAAAGAGCCTAGTAGGAAATCGAAATAGGATGGCATGAATTATCTAAACTAAAACACAAAAACATAGCCAGCAATTAGATGCTCCAGAAATATTTTTTTCCTCTCCTTTAAAAAGGCACCATTTGGAGGCTTGTTGAGAGCACTAGAGTTAGAGGATGTCACAATCACCTTGGTTTTCCCAGTAAGGATATTACTGCCTTTACTGAAGCCAAGAGAAGTACAGTATTTCAAACCTTTGTTACTAGAATCCAGAGGAGTTGTTGGATTAACTCTCAAAATAAAACTTTGAAGTGACCAACGCAGTAAAACTATCTATGTAGTCATGAATGACTTTGATAAAAAGTAGTTAAATTTGGTGTTTCCATTAATTACAGAAATATTTTTAAACAGGAAAATTAAGAGGTGTAGAAGAAATGGACCTGAGGGCGTTGGTCAACACCCAGTGTGCCCAGGTAGTCAAGTAGGCCAATGGCATCCTGGCTTGTATCAGAAATAGTGTTGCCAAATCATCCCCCTGTACTCAGCACTGGTGATGTCACACCTTGAATGCTGCGTGCAGTTTTGGGCCCCTCACTACAAGTAAGGATTTGAGACCCTGGAACATGTCCAGAGAAGGGCAATGAAGCTGTGAGGGGTCTGAAGCACAGGTCTTACAGGGAGCAGCAGAGGGAGCTGGGATTGTTCAGTCTGGAGAAGAGCAGGCTCAGGGGAGACCCTATCGCTTTTTATAACTGCCTGAAAGGAGGCTATGGTGAGCTCGGGGTCGGCCTCGTCTCCCACATAACTAGCAACAGGACTAGAGGGAGCGGCCTCAACTTGCATCAGGGGAGGTTCAGGTTGGATATTAGGAACAATTTCTCTGAAAGAGTGATTAGGAGCTGGAAAGGGCTGCCTAGGGAAGTGGTGGAGTCACCGTCCCTGGAGGTGATTAAGAAACATTTAGAATTTGTACTGAGGGACATGGTTTAGTGGGGAAATAATGGTGCTACGTGGACGGTTGGACTGGATGATCTTGGAGGTCTTTTCCAGTCTTCGTGATTCTGTGACTCTAACATAGGGACTATCACAAACCTGAGCTCCAGCAATAACTGACTTCATCAATGGTTAACTCTCACTACCACCATTTGCTTACAACACAGTTGGTGAGGTGGAAAATGCTTAACAGGGAGGAAATTGACGACTGAGTATTTGGCAGCTACAATCAGTATGGTACTTCTTTTGGGGTGATGAATCACTGCCATCATTCCAGCCACACAATGCTGCTTTATTCACTCTTTGCAGAAAACCTTTATTCTAGACAGCACAAGCCACCAACACCTCTCTTGGTAGAGCTGTGTCAATAGGTCATTTTCAACAAACCTGAGAATCTTATGATCCAAGGTGGCTGTGTGTAATCCACAGCCCCTGGTCATTTGCCGATCACCCACCAAGATGTGGGAATATTTGTAGATCTCAAAGACCTTGCTTTTAGTAGGAACAATAATCTTTATTTTCACCAGCACTTCCAAACAACAAATGATGGAGGATTCTGTGAAGTGGTGAGTGGAAGGTGTCAATGATAGAGCCTAGGGCAATCTACTGTCTTGCAGCCCATCTCCATTAACCTAATGCTACACTACCAGGGTAACATTTCAAGTCCTGTCAAAATCTAGAATGAACTTGCAAAAATTGAAAAAAAAAACCAAAACAACCCACACAAAAACACCCAACTGAACATTTTGATGCACTTAGTTCAAGTGTGTCTCTGAAATCCTGCTCCCCACAAAGGCCTTGGCAGCCTTACCGCAGGCTGCTGGGACCAGGGCCAACTGACATCCCCAATGTCATCACCAGCTAGAAATTTCACTCCCACTACCTTCAAAGCCCAAGATGACAGTGAGGAGAAGCAGCTTTATTTGGAAATACAATGCAAGTGCTCTTTAATGGTTACACGGGTTGTCAAGATTTATTTGCCTTTTCCCTTTGCCTCTTATTCGGAAATTGAGAATAGTTCAAAGTCTGACCCATTTTCTGGTACTTTCTCATCATCACTTTAACACAGATTTCCACAACAGCAGTGCTCACCATTACAGAATACTTATATATAGGTGATCAACTACTTGCTACAGCAAAACAGCTATTTCACAAATGGTATTCCAATAAATCAACAACAAATAGTTGTTATTTATTGTTAACAGATAGTGACAGTTTCTCACAATATTATAAATTGTGACAAAGTCAATGAATGTACACCACATGCTTCAAGGTAGTTTGGGGATCAGAATAGTGTTTTGCAATTCCTTTTGCCGTCCCAGAACAGGCATCTCATAATACAAAAACTTGCCTTACATTGCAGTATAAGTTGAATTGTTATATTCTCTTCATTCTGCCTTTACATTGACACTAACAAGCGCCAAGCTCAGTCCCAAGAATGCATCTGTCTGTAACAACCATCCACCACACATTCTTTCATTTTGAGACACGTCAAGAATAATGGAATAATAATAATTCATACAAAGATACACATGCACGCATACAAAGTATAGAACAGAAATAAAAATATTTAGATTATAAAAATTCTACATAACATTTGGTATATTCTATTTAGTTATACTCAGTCTGATTGTATATGTAATTATATTATATACTGATTTATTTATATACATATTAAAAAACATGTAACTAGAAAGGCATTTATTATAAGCACTTCATACATTTTTGAGACCAGGACAATTCTTTGCACCCTGTGTTTCTTCTTTGTGACATTCAGTGTAAAAATCAGCATAAGACATTGACATCACTTCAGTATCTTTTTCTCTTTTTTTTCTTTGCAAACTCTCTCTTAAAAAAAAAAAATAATAATAATAAAAGAGAGAACATCAGTTCTTCTCTTTTAGCCATTCAGTTCTTCCTGACGTACCCTCAGTATAGGAGGATCAATATTGGAGGCTCAGAGGAGACCTCAGTGCAGTCTACAACTTGCTGAAGGGAGAATGTGATGAGGAAGGGATTGGCTCTTCTCCCAGGCAACAAACAAGACCCCAGGAAATGGCCACAAGTTGTGTCAGAGGAGGTTTAGATTAGACATAAGGAGAAACTTTTTCTCTCAGAGAGTGGCCAGGCACTGGAATGGCCTGCCCAGGGAGGTGGTGAAGTCGCTGTCCCCAGCAGCGTTCAAGAGGCGGCTGGATGTGATGCTGTGAGATATGGTTTAGTAGCTTGTGGTAGCAGTGGTGATGGGAGGACGGTTGGATGAGATGATCTTGTAGGTGCTTTCCAACCTTGTGATTCTATGATTCTATGAATATTCTAACAAACTCCTCAGACTGAGAATTTCTGCTTATTACAGTTGGGTTTCCACCAGCATAACCTTACTGCTGTCCCTTAAAAGATCAAAGGCAAAGAGGAAGAATTCTAATGAAACCAACTTTAATTCTATTAGGTCATTAGATTTCAGGCTGTGCTTATGAATCTATGCTTTGGGGCCTATCACTAAAATGCCTCTTTCAGCTTTTTGCTTTTTTTTTTTTTTTAAAGTATCTTATTAGAAATGCACTAGCTGCTCCTGACATTCAGCAATGAATATTTTTGTGAGTATATGCAATATACTGTGGTTACCAGGGCACAGAAACAGATGCCTAATATACCCTGCACACAGACTTGTTGCTTCCAGCTTGCAACCCCACAGTATGTAGCAGATTCGAAACAACAAAACTATTTCTATCCCTCTTTTTCATTGTCACCTCTAGAGCAGAACTGATCACCTTTAATTCATGTATTATTGAAAGGATATCACAGCAGTGTGCCATATATCCCTCTGTAAAGCCATAATATCCATCTAGAAATCTTTTCCAATTGCAAGAAACCTACATTAAAGCTCTTGTCTTATTTTTCAATTCTTATACCCAACAGTAGTAAGCTCCTCTTTGTCAGAAAACAGAATAGCACTACCCCCATACGCTAACAGAAGCATACGTGTTTTTAGAGTGACTAATATAAAATCTTTAGGTAACGCAGCTAAACTCAGGTGTTCCATATTGCAAGCAACCATTTCAGTAACATAATACCACTTTACAAACTAAGAGTTTAAGCAATCAGCGTATTAGTTAGTTCAAGACAATTGCAGTTAATATTTCAGTAGAGTTCTCTGCCAAGAGCCCTCCGTTTGACAGCAGCATTGTGTACAGATTTATTTAGTTAGGAGGTTTCAGCAGCACAAGGAACTAAAACTTGCAGAAAGTGTTCTGTACATTTACACATTAGGATAATCTGTTTAACAAGACACATAGATCAAGATGGGGGACCTCAGGAAAGACTCTACTCCTGTTGTAAAATATGCTATCCCAAAATTTCCGTAGAAACTTTAAAACCTCTTTTAAATGCTATCAGGCTACCACCACTGGTATTGCTTGGAACATCAGAGCCCATTGCCTCTGAAACTCCTTCAAACCCTTTGATGCCATATCTGAGAGCTCCTGACACCTTGCATCTCCAGCTGCTAAGCCTTTGGAACAGAATAGAGTAGGGCCAAGGCTAGCAATGAAATATATAAACATAAAATGAATTAGCTGCATTTATGACTACATATACAAACCTAAAAGATCAATAGCATTAAAAATCTGATCTGCATACCTAGGTGGGCACCTAAATCCTCTCTGCTGAATTGGAAATGAGGGGCATGAATGCTGTGGTGGATCTGGAACATAGGCTGCTTACTATAAAGCAGAGATTTACCTTCTAGTTCTGCCCATCTGTCTTTCTGCTACTTCCCTCTGCTCTTTCACATCTCTGCTGCTGTTGTAAAACCAAAGGTGATCATTTCTCAAAACAACTTGTCAAACAACTACTGCTATGCTGTGGCTGGTTAATCAAATGCATCCCCTTTCAAATGTACATGCTGTTACCTCATCTGCCACTTCAACTTAGCAGCTCTGAAAATTCAGGTCCATTTGTAAACCACAGCCTGTCCCAATCCATTACCACATGACACTTGGTCAGCAAGCAGACTGTAAATTAACATTTCCATCTTCTGCTGTAGCCTTTTAGTCATAGTAATTACAATAAAATCTCTTTAATCAGCAGGCTCATAAAATAACCAATGCCTTTTATTTGAGGAAGACCTTGTGATGCACGTTACGTCACCAGCTGCAAAGGAAGAAGATCCAAATTTGCTAAGTAGCAGAAGAGGAGGCTTTCTCACATTCTAGCCATGACTAGCTACTAGATGCACAGATGTAATGTTTGCTGTTGCTATTGGCTGAAACAGGCATCAAATAATCTGAGTTTTCTTGTGCATTCTCTCTATATATTTCAAATTATTTTAATAAAATTATCCTATAAATGTGTGCAGATCACCTACACTAAGAAAGACGTGCTCCTGTAGTATCATTTCTGTAGCGTTCAAGGCAGCCTTTTCAACAGAGCTTATAATTAAAATTGCTTTTGATGGTGAAATTGGGCCTCTGCTGCTAATCAAAGGACCAAAGACACCCCTCAGCATGCATAATTCTGCACCTCTTTGTTTCAGGGAAATCTTGACAGGAAAATAATGGTTCCTTCCATTTCTTTCTTCTGCGTCAGTTAACCAGGGAAGGTTATTCTGCACAGTCTCCCAACTGCTACAGCATAAATTACTGGGGAAATGGAGTCAGAGGCACAAATTTCCCAGGAAACATTCTGCATGCCATTTGCACTGGGGATGAGTGAACTGATGAACAAAACAACAAAACAACAAAACAAAACAGCAAAACCTACGTGTATGACACAGGCCAAATCTAGCAACTGTGTTAAGTCGGTGAAAACTTTAGTCAGAGGAAACTGCCGGACTCCCACACCATGCCCATTTCTCACCCTTCTGTTTTCCCCAAATACGGTTTCAGATCCAGCTAACCACAAGCACAGCACTGCAAAGACTCTTCAAGGGCTTGAAAGACATGAAAACAAGTTCTTTTGCAAGTTTCCACATTGAAACGGTGTCCACCTCAGCCGAATCTTCAAATTCTTACGTTTATAGGACACAACTTTGTTTTGAACTCACAGATCTAGTCACAGAATCATGGAAATTGCTCGGGTTGGAAAAGACCTTAAAGATCATCAAGTCCATCCACAACCTAACCATACTATCCTAAGTCTAACTACCCTCTGCTAAATCATGTCCCTGAGTACCACATCCAAATGGTTTTTAACACATCCAGGGATGGTGACTCAACCACCTCCCTGGGGAGCTTCACAACCCTTTCTGTAAAGTTTTTCTTGATGTTGGGGCAAAGAATATATGACTACAGTGAGAGGTGAGAAAAAATAATAGGGAATAAATATGTAAACAGAAGAACTATAAATACTTCTTTCAGTCTCAGTCTCCAAGATTGTCAGATGCTGATTCCACTTTGCAATGTTTTGATCCAGTCATTGATTTATTTCCCCTGAAAAAGTGAAGTTTTATCTTCAGACAAGTATTGAAATCACTGCAGCTAAAGAGCTCTCAAAAATAAGCCTTTTGTCATTTGCAAAAACTTCTTATACTTGTAAATTTAATTCATCATTCTTGTTCAAACCTACAAGTTCAAGACAACAAATCCAAACCTTTCCTTAAAACTAGCAAAATAGTGATGACCAATGTCCTAGGGCAAACTTGACCATGACTTAACTACTCCTGTGCACCCTCCTCGAGGTACTGGCCAGGCAGGTTTTTGAAAGATACAAATATCCTCCTCTTATCTTGACTGCAACCCCCTCTGTGCTTCGCTTCTGCAGAGCATTCCTAATTCAATGAATTTCCAGTCTTACTACGAAAACAAGACAACTTAGGTAAACACCGACATGAATTTCACATCACTTTGCTCCTTTGTGAATTCCAATAGAGAATGTGTCCAACAGGATACGGCCCTCTGCAACAGCCTTAGAAGCAGTGGGGATACAGCTCCCTAATGAACTATCATTTTTAGAGGTCCTTATGAAAGTATTGTCTTTATTACATGAATATCTCATTTCATGACATAGCTTATTTTTACTAGCTTTATACGTCCTCTGTACTGCCCAATTTCATATTAAAAAGCCAAGCAAAAAAGTTCCAGAAGTAACTCAAATATCTGTTTTGATGAAGTGTAACTAAGTTTCTGGAGAGAGCATCGTCAATATCTTCCCCACCAGGACCAATGCTAGTAGCAGCCATTTTTTCTATACCCAGACGAGATGCCACAGGAAGCCATTTGGGGACACCATGAACAAAAAAGAACCTGAGATAAATAACAAGTGTGACATTACCAGCAGCTAATCCTTTCTACCAAACATCATCATGTTGCTCTCAGAGTAGATTCAAGGACACAAGATATCTTACAGGGTTGCATCTCATCTTATTTTTAGCTTTAAATTAGACAGTCTGACAAAGACAATGTCCCTAGAGGCCATTCCCAGACACTATCTCCTACCACCCACGGAGATCATGGGGCACAGCCTTTCCATGCTCTACTTTGCATCCCATACTGAAAAACACCATACTAAAACTATCTGCTTTTCCCCACCCCTCCTCCCCAAACCTTTCCTCTTCCAGAAGCAGTGATTTATGTTGTTATACAACTTCTTCCAAAACTTACTTTGACTTTATTCCCAGACATGCCAGTCTAACTACTGGAGCAGCAGGAGAGAATTGAATTTGATACCAGAACGTCTTCTCCTTCATGGAGATGCCTTTTTATTTTTTTTAATTGGGAGCTGTTTTTAATCATTATCAACACTCTGTGGGCAAAAGGGTTTTATTCTGATTCCAGCTGCAGTCACAGCTAGGCAAATGAACTCTTACTTTGAAACTGAAAGCCTTACAAAAAGTTGAAGGGCACATGTGTGTTATTTTTTTTTATGCACAATCAAACTATCTGCTGTCATGGTCAAGAGGCGAAGATAAATTTCCATAATTCAGTCAGAAAGTATACCATGTAAACACTGAAGATTTAACGGCAATTATCTTCAGATATGCTGAATCCTGGTTGATGGATCCAAGAATCCAAAAGCTTGTCTGAAAGGTCAATCCAAATCCCAAAAAAATGTAAAGGACTGCCTTTGTTGTTTGGTTTCCCACAACTTTTTTAGGTCAGAAGTGCTGCATAAAAAAGGGGCAGGGAAAGTGTTCCAGTAACCATGTATTCTGGAGTACAGAAGAGTCTCAAAAGAAGCTGTCCAAGCAGAATTTCTTTCAAAAAGAAAATGTCTTTGTAAGTGGAACGTATTGATTCAGTAATTTAATACCTCCCATTCAGCAACATTTTTCTTGCTTGTGTTAAACTCAGTGTTCAACAGCATACAGTCACAGTCCTGCCAACAGATAATTCCAGTTTTCATACTTAGACCCCATGCTTTATAAAAGTTGGCACCTTTACGAAAATTGGACCTTGTACACAGGCTGCTTCTGACAGCAAAGCCTGGTGATGTGTTATCATCCTCTTCTCATCTCCCCATAGCTTATTAAAAACTGCATTATCACAGAGCACCAGTCACTATTGAGGCACTTTCAACTCTGATCCTTTGCCTGTATTTTTGCCTGCCGACTAAGCCTGTGTTTTCATTTCAAAGTCCTTTTCACTACTACTTTCCAGTGGTAATAAACAGAGGTTTTTTTTCAGGTAAAAGCTGTCTTGCTGCTTGACACTGTTCAGAAATGTTTTACAATGACTGCTACAGGAAAATATCTTTACTTCTGGCTAGTCTCCAATGGCCTTTGAAACTATCCAAGCTTTTAAACCTGAGTGTATGAAGCTCATTTTCTTTGTAGCACATGAAGCCTTGCAGTTACCTTAACTGACCCAGCAGAAAGGAAAACGTTGAGCAGCGTCGCTCTGCACAGCCAGAGCAGGGAGTGCACAACGCAGGGACAAGATGAGGCACTTCAGAGAAATTTTGTTTTTTCTCTGAGTTACAAGCAGTGAGCACATTGCTTTAACAAACTAAAACAAAACAGCAGACAAGAGTTTGGTTAGAGAGGACACCGTTCAACATTTTTGCTTTCAGAGTCTGTTCCAGGAGAGACATGGTGTGTCTGCAGACACTGAGGTTCGACCAGGAACACTGCAAAATGTTCATAACTCCTAGAGAACTGAAAATACAAACTCCACTCTGACATTAATAAGTACACCATGTATGTCAAGGCCCGTTTTTTAAATCAGAATTCTGACTGTTACCAGGAAAGATCTCTTACCTACCAACAGGGCATTAAGAATAATTGTATTTCTCTACTGCTCATAAAATAGAACTGAGCAAGTAATACAACATGTGGTATTACACTGACATGTCTTGCTTTGGTCATACATAGCTTTTGGCCATCACAGTCCTTCAAAAAGCTTTCCTCTTCTCTACCTGATAGTATGTACATACAGTGAGTCTAAATAAATATGGATTCAGTCATTCTGAAAAGTAATTATAAAATAAACCATCATATTCTCAAATACAAATACAGATGTACTGATTAAACCATGGGAAAACAATTCAGGGTTCCTTTTTTTTAGAGGGGTGAACAACTCAAATTTGGAAATATAAACACCTCCTACAACAGTGGGGTCTTGAAACAGGATTTTCCACCTCCCAATGTAATACAAAATCCAAGCCTCTATTGTAGATGCAGCTGGGGGAGGAAGGGCTGTATGTATGCATGGCTTTACTCACCTCACCTAGAGATGCCAGGGATTATAGCAACACCAGTCACTTACTCATGCTTTCATAAGGCATAGAGGCTGAGGCATGTGCCTCTTTCTCTCTATGTTAAGTTTATAAAGAAAAGTTTCAGTAGAAAAATTATACTATGACTCTACTCCTACACAGCACAAGCCACAGTTAAAGAGTAAGTACCTCAGCTTATCATTTAACTTGGAAACTGACCAGCCTACAACAGGGATCTCAGGATATTTCTCACTTCTACAATAAAACAACTGCTACTGTCTAATTCAAATAAAGCAGGCTCCCATTTTCACGTGGTTATGGTAAACTACCTGTATGCACAAAATATTTTTAAGGCTGTATGGGAACTGTTGAATCCTGGCCTGAAACACTGATTGATCACCTGAGGCAAGGACTGAATCAGTCATGGGAACACGCGTGAAGGCAATTCAGCTGTGTGACCAAAGGGGTGGAGCCTGGCTGCACTTCTCTCAGACCTCATTTAAGGGTTGCCTGGGGAAGGATTTCTTCTTGGAGATCCCTCCTTTTTGCAGTTTTTCCCTGTGAACCTGAGATTCTTTCTTTTTGGAGTTTTCCACTGTGAACCCAGATCCTTGGATATGAGTAAGTTTTTTTTCCTTGACTGTTTCTTTTCCACCATGATAATCTTTCTAACGATAACATCTGTAAAGTACTATCTTAACTACGCTACTCTTCTAACTGTACTAAAGGCTCAGATGGAGTATGTGAAATAAAAGGTACAGGTTCAAAGGACGCAAGGAACAGTCCCAGCTACTGCCTTGTTCTTCCTGACAGCTTATTTTCTCTTCTCCCCACAGATGCTAACCCAGATACAGTTAGGGATTAACTTTATAAACAGTGTCTGCTATCAGTGGCGCTTTTCCATGTATTATTTATAGTCTTTGCTATGTGAATCAATGAGTCCAAAACCTCACTGTCTGCTATTTTGGATTTTGGAGGGCTCACAATGAACACAAATACACTCTGTATCATAACCAGAGTTTACTGCTACCAGCCTTTCATGCCCTGAGCAGCATATCACTCTCCAAACACACTGCTAAAATTTTATATCGCTACTTATCTTATTGATAAGTATCTCATACCTGAACACTTCCCATATAAAACTGATAGCAGTAGGGAATTCCTTCGCAGCTTCCATCAACTGCCCTAGGAAATGCCTGCATAAGGCAATGGACTGTGAGAAAATAGTTTGTTAGAGAATGTGGGAAATGTTTAACATGATGAAGCTGTTTAAATAAGTCTGAAGTCAACATTAAGCCTTGTCTTCCCCAGTAAAAAGGTCTCCTCCAGGAGATAGAAAAATGATGACCAAACAGGAAGAAAGCAAAAGCATTCACTCAACTGCATCCATCTCTTATCTGCTGTCTCTGTTTTTCTGTTTTACTTTAAATGCTGCAGTCAACTGTGCTTAATTTTTGCCAAGTTTCAGATGTGAACGAAGATTACAGAGATGGAGTAGCAATAAATTGAAGGTTTATTTGCTCTCATCTTGAGGTATACAGAGATAATCCTCTGAATTTATCAGACTCTCCATTATTTGGCCATTCATGATCTCATGTGCCATGTAGTAACATACCAAACACCTCGCATCATATTAACAGCAGAGCGCTGTTCTACATTATCGATGTAAGCTATTATAAAATATATTTTACAAATCTGTTTGCCCCATCTCTCCTCCACTCTTACTTGCTCTGCGTTTAGCTGCCAAAATCACTGACTTTCAAATGCAGAAGTGAACCTTACAATGAACATCAACTAACATCTTCTGAGTGAACTGCAATTTAAAATGTCAGACTCAGGAAAACAAGTGAGCAAAACTCATGAGGGCATAATTCGCTAATGCTGTAAAATGGACTGAGCGCTGAATCTTTTTCCTCTAGTAATGACAGAGTTGGCCCCTAATAAGATGTGCATGCACTATGAGGAGTAACATGATCACCCCAATTCTGCCAGCCGACTCTGGCTTTTACTTCTGTCTCAGTTCTTAACCAAAACCCTGTAAACCATTAAAAAAACATATTCTACGGTAATAATGACAGACTATATCCTAAAGCAATATCCTAAAGCATATTCAAAGGATGCTGAGTCCCCCAAAACAAGGAAAATCACCTTTGTAGAAGATTACAGTATTACAGAAATATGAGACTGCAAGGCAGAAACTAATTAATGTTGTCGTCCTAAAAACTGAAGCACACAGATTTGGAGAGGTTTGTTCAGTCAGTGTTAAACCTTTCAGAACTCAGGTTTTACAACTTCAGGAGGCAGCCCATTACAATGTTTTGCTATCATTAATACTACTAAGTTTTTCCTATGAAAGTTGAACTTTTTTATTAATTTCAAGATGGAAATTCCTTCTCATCGCAGCCTCAGAGAAAACAAAGAACTAATTTTGTCAGGTTGTACTTATACAGTCTTTTTGGTAACTTGAAAAAGACTTATTTAAAAAAAAATAAAAATAATTATTTTCTCCTTTCTGGTCAAAGCAAGCATTTATCTGTCAACGTTTCCTCTACCCAGTGCTTCTTCAATTGGTTTGGGTAGCCCAGAATAAACTCCAGCCTAAGCCTATTAACCTGAATGCTTTTAACATGAAAAACTTATTTAACCTGTTCTCTCCCTTTTTTTTGCCTGGTGTTCCTATGATATTGCTGTTATTTCAATCATGCCAAGCATTTGAACCCAAATAACCTTCTTTGCGAAGACAGGAAGCAAGAAAGGTAAATTCCTACCAAACGTCCCTGGAGGTGTTCAAGGCCAGGTTGGATGGCGCCCTGGGCAGCCTGGTCTAGTATTACATGTGGAGGCTGGTGGCCCTGCCTGTGGTGGGGGGACTGGAACTTCATGACCCTTGAGGTCCCTTCCAACCCAAGCCGTTCTGTGATTCTATTCCAACATTTGTGTCTTCTATTATTTTTCTCCTTTAGATAAGCCTTATAGTTTCCTTTGTCTCCCTCTACTTACAGAAGGCTTTTGTTATTAACAAAACTTTATTTTAATGTCACCTTCCTTACTCAGCGTCTTTTAATTTGCCCAGTAAGCTTCTGACGCTCTTTTATCTTCATAGTTACCATGCTGCCAGAGTTTAAAAATATTTCTTCCTACTGCCCCCATACTGTTGTTCAGACACTTCACTCTTATTAGACAACAGTCTCAAATTAAGTCTCAGCTTACCTGCAGAGAGAAATGGCTAAAAGATCTCAGGTTTTTAATATTCTTTTGTAACTGTATTTCAAAGCAGTGCTAAACAAATCAGTCAGAGAGCATCAGCCAAGCAGTCCACCCACGTTCACAACCTTTCTTTACCTAATGATAATTACAGATTGTACTACAGACAGCCTTTAATAAACAGCATCAAGTTTAGAAGGAAGACATCTGTAGAGACCCTTCTGTTGCCATGGAAATATCTTCAGGCCGAGCTGTCTTTAGCTCTACACATTAACTCCGCATTAACCTATTATTATGTTTTTCTATGGGTATTAGTACAAATTACGGACTAACTCACCACAATTGGATTATTACAAACGATATTACGTCTGACTCTGAGGGATTCCAAATAACAAGGAGTCACAAACGCTACATGAACGGGTAACTGCCTTTCCTTTCAGACAAACTGGATACTTGCCTGATGTTGTACAGCTTTTATTTTTGTAAGGTCTTGAACATTTTCAGCTTCCACTGGCAACTGGATGTCAGGGCAAATCAGCAAGGAGAGGAGCCCTACTAGCAGCTCTCCAATAGGTCATGATAAGATTTTTTTCATGCTGCTGTAGAAGTTTGGATACAACTTCAGTCATGTCAGTTAAACACATGAAATGGATTATTGCTTTCTGAGACACATGGTTAATGCAGAAACAGTCAGGAGCACAATGAACAACACCAAATGACCTTGAACTTAGACAATACAGTGACAGGCACTGTAGAAGTGTACAAAAGAGAAATTCTCTCACACAGAGAACCCCCAAAACATTTTGCAACTATACACACATAGCATCAATGAAATGTAGCCACTCAAAGGGTACAGGATATTAAGAGACTTGCCCACAGCATACGGCACAACAGTGAGATCTTTAACACCCACACAGTATAAACAGGATCTCAGTTTTTAAGCTCTCATCCAAAATACACCCACACAGGCAAGTGCACAAGATTCAATTTACTTATTTCATATAACTGAAGAAAGAAATTTACCTCCGCTGAGACATGAACCATTGGTCTCAAGCAGGGTGAAAGTTTCAAGCGTAGAAATTACGATTTTCTTAATTACCTATGACATTTTGACCACTTCTCTGAAATTAAATAGGGCGTAATTGAAGATGTTCCTTACTCTGACAATGTTTCATGTTGTCAATAACTTTTAAACAGAAAATCAATCAGAAGAGTTTTCCCTTGGCTTGAATTGTGACACTTAATTTTTTTTCAACAAATATTTGATCAGAGACTTTTCAAGACAAACGTCCACTGAAATACAGGCAATGTCTTAAGCAGGAACTGAGTGACATCATAAAACCCATGAGAATTAGATATGAGAAGAATGCCAGGAAATACAAAGCTGTGTCTTCTGGTACAAATTGTATCTGCTAGTGAAAATACCGTTAGTGAAGTTTCTCAGGTAATGAAAACTGTAACAAAACCATATTCTACAGGCTTGTTTCTTTTCTAATACGTTATATGTCTGCAAAATGAAGAAAATCAAAAAAAAGGAAAGAAAAGAAAAAAGAAAGATTTGATGGAGCTGCCCAGAGTCTGACAAGTGATTCAGGATCTATTTTTGAACTGTTCACTCAAGCAAAGTTCACAGAAATTGTCCTGCAGACCCTGGAAAGTCTGCAGTTATTGCTCAGAAGTAACACCAAGCTCAGTTGACAGCTTAAAAACACATATTTTCATAATAAAAATTGAGCTTTCCCTCTTTTTTCTTACACCTTTCCTTCAATCTCTATTTTATTTCTTCTTAATCTTATCCCCTCCAATCAAAAATATGCTTCTTCAAATAAGCATATGGATGTTTTCTCTAAAATTAGAAATGCTTGATAACAGGTTTGCAAGATGGAAATGTTCATGTGATAACAAGCAGACTACCATCAGTGCCAGACACGCAGCCCCACAACCAAAGAATTAATCTATCACTCCAGTGTCTCTAATCACGACATCATGATCCCAGGGTCAGTGCAAACTTATGTCAAGTTTCACTGCTGCTGGGAGAAGCAGCAGTCCCACCTCCCTGCTGCCCCCAGCTTGCCTCCTCCTCCTGCTGGCACAGGGACACTGCACCAGGGAACCAGCAGGTTGAGAACAGCCTTACTGCCCCAAAAGAGTGTTCATTTTTATTCCCTTTCAGTGCCTCTGATGCCATAGCAAGACTGTGGCTGGTGAAGGGAAAGGGAATTGGGATTGATCCCATGCGGCCAAGATGAGGTAAGAGGATGGATGTTGTGCATTGCCAGTGGAAGGTGACAATCACAGAATCCTAATCATAGAATCATAGAATGGCCTGGGTTGAAAAGGACCACAATGATCATCTAGTTTAAAACCCCCTGCTGTGTGCAGGATCACCAACCACCAGACCAGGCTGCCCAGAGCCACGTCCAGCCTGACCTTGAATGCCTTCAGGGATGGAGCATCCACAACCTCCTCAGGCAACCTGTTCCAGTGTGTCACCACCTTCTGTGTGAAGAACTTCCTCCTAATATCTAACATAAACCTCCCCATCTCAGTTTAAAACCATTCCCGTTGTTCTATCACTATCCACCCTCGTAAACAGCCATTCCCCCATTCCCCTTCCTGTTTATATGCTCCCTTCAAGTACTGGAAGGCCACAATGAGGTGTCCCAGGAACCTTCTCTTCTCCAAGCTGAACCAGCCCAGTTCCCTCAACCTTTCTTCACAGGAGAGGTGCTCCAGCCCTCTGATCATCTTAATGGCCAATGAAGTGGAGGTGTGAGAGTGACACAAAAGGACAAGGCTAATGACATCTGAGTGTTTGGATTCCTGCGCAATCTAGTCATATTCTGTACTGTCTTCTTTTTTAAGCCCACTGAGATCTGTGAGTATGGATCATTCTGTCTTCACACTGACTGAGAAATGTTTTCCTGTGTATTTAAATTACACAATTGTCTACTAAAATTTGTGCAAAACTCCCCATTCATTCAGCACTCATGATAAATGGCAATCAGTGAATGAGACAGCAGGTCCTATTTGTTATTCCACTATCACTGATGGCTGCTAGATGCTCTGTTTCATTTGGAAGATGCCACTCAGCCACCTTATGTAAAACTTTTCATTAATGTCCCATCAGACACCATCAGAGTTCAAGGTTTACAGAATTCCCCATAGTTCTACAGAAACCTATGCTTCACTATCTGACAGCCTGTAGTACAGACAATCTGCTGCCTCTGGGACTCCACAAGTGACACTTCTGTTCTGTGCAAGGCACAAGATATCAGTACCTTTTATCCTTGCAGCCTCTGCCACTGGAAATCCTCCTTCAGATAGAAGTGCCACAGGGATGAGTCTTCGTGAGTATAAAGACTCCACTAAACTAACTGGGCCCAAAGTTAGCCATCTGATTAAGGCACATCAGGTAATACTGCCTGTGATAAAGCATGGATGGAAGTAAAGGAGGACGATGGACACAAACTGCACACTCTCCTCTCCATGCTGTGTAAGATTCAGAAGTTAAACAACTGAAAAATAATGGAAAGCCAAATTTAAGCTGTATTAAATACAAACTATGCCAGATGAGCAGCAGGAATAATATGCAGGTCAGTAATTTATTTATTTATTTGAAAAGGGAAATTAAAGATCTCTGTAGATTCTAAACTCAATCCAGTTCCAATTAAGACCAGTGAGATAATGACTAACAATCTAACTGCATTTAGCTGTACAACAAATGATCCCTGGTAGTATTACTGGCTTCACAAATATATTTGGAATATATTTCCACTGGACAAAACTATATTTCTCTCACGACCAAGAACAATGCACCTATTAGCAGAAATAACCAAAAATCCCACCAGCATTTTTCACACATAAAAAAGACATTCCTATGATTTCTGATACAATATACTTTTCAACTAATCAAACCCCAAAGCAATTTAAAAAGGGAAGTCATTAAGAGCCAAAGCAAGACTTGCACTAAGAGAATGCCACTTCCTAAGCAGGAGACTTCACGTTCGACAGCTTGGTGCTTTAGAAGAACTTGCCACTTGACACACAGCAGTTGCATAAGTGAGAAGACTGATGCTAATTTAATCAAGAGACTGCCACAAAAGGTCACGTTATTTAATGTATTATATTCTTGGGCTTTTAAAGAACACTTAACATATGGCACTTCCATTTCTTATGTCAAGTTTCACAGACTTTTCTTACATTCTTTATACGAATCTCTGTTTATGAAGACTTGTGGAAAGAACTTGAAATACTGAGTGACAAAGAAGCAACACAGTGCATGTGGGAACTAACCTATGTTGGGCACACACAATCATGACATGTAAACTGGTCACATGTACATACATAGCTGTTCTGGTGATAATGGGTTATATTACAGTAGTTCTGCTGAGAAACAAGACTATTTAAAAAAAAAAAAAAAAGAAGATATCAAGTTACGGAATAAGATGTGTAACACATTCCTTCAAGTGCAGCATGGGAGATAGACTAAGCAGTAAAAGACTTCCCATTTTTCAGGAATTCATTTCACTTACTCTGAAGACTTAATGATATTGTCTTACCATTTTGGGCAGATGGCTGGGGGAGTCCTAAGTAACACCTCTGTTTTAAGCCAACCACAACATAAAACATAAAAACTCATTATAAATCTGTATTATACATATATAATGAATGACAACGCTGCTGTTTCGAGAGACCTTGAAGCTACAGTGGATACTTGTCTGAGAGCATCAGTCCAACTATGTTCAGACGTTCCCACATGCAAACAGTGAGCAGGGAGTGAGCAAAATAGAAAATATCACTGTACTACTGAATAAATCCAACAGGCACCATGCAACTCTAGTTTCCCATGTGGGAGTCAACTCCTCCAATTCATCTTGACACCCTTAATTTGCACTGGTCATCCAAGCACCCATTTGCACAGCAGAGAAAGATCAGGGTGCTAGAGAATAATTTGTCCTCCCTGCCTTAGCACTTCAAGGTGTTTCACTCAGACACTGCTTTCTAAGACTTAAAACACCCAGCTTACTGAAGAATTCCAAATTTCTTATTTGAAACTGGTATTGTAGTGCCAAAACGATGTGCAAAAAAGCTATAAGGATGATCTGAGAAGTGAACATACAGGGATACAGAAAGCAGATAATACGTTTTTCAGAATGCATTTCAGAATGGCTCAGAAAAAAATGAATAAAGTTCAATGACAAACCTGAAAATCCTGATTGACAGAGTTACACAAGTGCAATTAGCAGACAATAGATATAGAGTAAGTGAAAAGTACTCTTTCACATAACACATACAACTACCACATTGCCACAAGTGTTATGGAGACCAAAAAGCACAAATGAATCTTAAAAATGAATTAAGCAATTTAACAAGGGAGAGTTCATTAGTAGCTATTAAACACAGATAATGAGCAGTGTCCGCCAGGGGTCTGTCTTGGGACCAGTGCTCTTTAACATCTTTATCAATGACATCAATGGAATCGAGTGCACCCTCAGGAATTTTGATGACAACACCAAGCTGAGTGGTGCGGTTGACATGGTGGAAGGAAGGGATGCCATTCAGAGGGACCTCAACAGACTTGAAAGGTGGGCCCGGGTGAACCTGATGAGGTTCAACACTTGGGCCAGAGGAAACCCAGGCATCTATACAGGAGAGATCCTTGCGAGCAGCCCTGCAGAGAAGGACCTGGGAGTCCTGATGGATGAAAAGCTCAGCATGAGCCAGCAGTGTGTTCCTGCAGCTCAGAAAGCAAATGGTATCCTGGACTCCATCAGAAGAAGGGTGGCCAGCAGGGCCAGGGAGGCGATTGTCCCTCTCTACCCTGCCCTTGTGAGGCTCCATCTGGAGTACTGTGTCCAGGTCTGGGGCCTCCAGTGCAAGAAAGACAGGGAGCTGTTGGAGAGCGTCCAGAGGAGGGCCACAAAGATGATCAGAGGGCTGGAGCCCCCATCCTGACTTCAGCTCCCCAGGCGCCTCTGTGCAATAAGTTTTAGGCCCTGAAACTTGAGGGAGAGGTGAGTGGGGGTGTGGAGGGAGGTCCACCCGTGAGATTGCCTCAGGAAAAGCAGTCAACCCCACGCCTCAAGACTGCCGCCGCCTGGAAGGACAGAATGGTGGTTGTTGTAGGCAGCTCCCTGCTGAGAGTAATGGAAGGCCCTGTATGTCGGCCTGATCCTACCCATAGGGAGGTGTGCTGCCTCCCTGGGGCACGGGGTCAGGGACATTTCTAGGAGACTTCCTGGACTGATTCACCCTTCTGATTACTACCCATTATTGATAGTCCAGGCTGGCAATGACGAAGTTGCTGAGAAAAGCCTTGGGGCTATCAAGAAAGACTTCAGGGGACTGGGGTGGGTAGCTGATGGAGTAGGCATGCAGGTGGTGTTTTCTTCAAAGCCCACCTCATAAATAAATGGCTTAGAAGTTGGTGCAAATCCAGGAATTTGGAGTTTTTTGACCATGGGGAAACTTACTCGGCACCTGGCATGATGGCAGCAAATGAAAGTAGCCTGTCTCTGAGGGGTAAGAGGATCTTAGCACAGGAACTGTTGGGACTCACTGAGAGGTCTTTAAACTAGGTATGAAGGGGGAAGGGGACAAAATCAGGGCCCCTGGGGTTGAGTGGGTCATTCGAGGGCTTGTACCAAACTTGATGGGCAGTGATGGTGAAGTACAAAGGGATGGACTGGGGCAGGGGTATGCTGGGGATGCTGCTATTCTAGGGGATCCTAGATCCTCTATAAAGGTGGTGAGACAGAAAGCCCAGCTGAAGTGCCTTTATACCAATGCATACAGCCTGGGAAATAAACAGGACAAGTTGGAAATCGTGATACGCTTGGAAAGTTATGACCTTGTTGCTACCATGGAAACATGGTGGGATGACTTCCATAACTGGAATACCACCATTGAGGGCTATCGGCTCTTTAGAAGGGATAGATGAAATAGGAAGGGTGGGGTAGTTGCCCTCTATGTCAAAGACTGGATAGACTGTGAGGAGCTCCTTCTGAGAAAGAGTCAGGAACAGGTTGAGAGCCTGTGGGTTAGAATTAGGGACGGGTATAACAAAGGCCAGCTGGTGATAGGAGCATACTATAGGCCACCTGATCAAGGGGAGACTGTTGACTTCAGGGGAGGCTTTCTTGCTTCAGACGTGGGAGGATTCATGCTCATGGGCTCTTGTTCTGATGGGGGACTTCAGCCATCCGCATATCTCTTGGAAAGACCAGATGGCAAGCTGCAAGAGGTCCAGGAGGCTCCGGGAATGAGTTGATGATAACTTTCTGGTCCAGGTAATGGACAGACCAACCAGAGGTGAAGCACTGCTGGACCTGCTGCTCACCAATGCGGAGGAAATCATTAGTGGTGTTAAAGTCGGAGGCAGCCTGGGTTGCAGTGACCACACCCTGGTTGAGTGCATGATCTTGAGGGATGTGGCCCTGGTGAAGAGTAGCGTCAGGACGCTGAACTTTGGAAGAGTGAACTTCAAGCTGTTCAATGGACTGTTGGCTGAGATTCCCTTGGATGTTATTTTTAAAAACAAAGATGTCGAAGAGAGCTGGCTACTCTTCAGGGATGCCTTCCTGAGAGCACAAGAACTCTCCGTCCCTCTGAATAAGAACGTGGGTAGAGGAGGTAGGAAGCCAGTATGGCTCGGTAAGGACCTGCTGGTCACACTAAGGGCGAAGAAAGGTGCATACAAGCTCTGGAAACAAGGTCGTGTCACCTGGGAAGAATACAGGGATGCTGTCTGCACTTGCAAACGTGGGATCAGGAAAGCCAAGGTGCAGGCAGAACTGAACTTGGCCAGGGACGTGAAAACAACATGAAGACATTCTACAGGTACACTGGCCAGAAGAGACAGGCCAAAATGAATGTACCTCTTTTGGTAAATGTAAAAGGAGAACTGGCTTCAACAGACGAAGAGAAGGCTGAGGTACTGAATGAGTTCTTTGGCTCGGTCTTCACTGGTGGCCAGGATTCCAGTACTTCTCCCATCCCTGAGCCCTGCATCCCTAAACTTTGAGGTGGGGACTGGGGTGGTAAATCCCCACCCCACCCCCTGCTGTGAGGACACATAGGGTCTGAGGCCACTTCATGAGACTGAATGTGTACAAATCTATGGGGCCGGATGGTGTGCATCCCAGGGTTCTGAAGGAGCTGGCTGACGCGGTTGCTGAGCTGCTCTCCATCATATTTGAAAAGTCATGGCTGGGACAGAGAGGTGATTGTCCCTCTCTACTCTGCTCTTGTGAGGCCCCATCTGGAGTACTGTGTCCAGGTCTGGAGCCCCCAGTACAAGAAAGACAGGGAGCTGTTGGAGAGGGTCCAGAGGAGGGCCACGAAGATGATCAGAGGGCTGGAGCACCTCCACTATGAATACAGGCAGAGGGAGCTGGGCTTGTTCAGCCTGGAGAAAAGCAAGCTGTGGGATGACCTCATTGCAGCCTTCCAGTACCTAAAGGGAGCCTACAAACAGGAAGGGAGTCAACCCTTTCCAAGGGTAGATAACTGCAGGACAAGGGGAAATGGTTTTAAGTTGAGGGAGGAGAGATTTAGGTTGGATGTCAGGGGGAAATTCTTAACAGAGAGAGTGGTGAGGTGCTGGAACAAGCTGCCCAAGGAGGCTGTGGATGCCCCGTCCCTGGAGGTGTTCAAGGCCATATTGGATGGGGCCCTGGGCAGCCAGGTCTAGTACTAAATATGGAGGTTGGCAGCCCTGCACGTGGCAGGGGGGTTGGAGATTCATGATCCTTCTAACCTGGGCCCTTCTGTGATTCTGTGAAACACGAATGTTTAAGTACAGCAATGTGCTTAACATCCCCTAAAAACAGCTGAGTGACTGCAGTTCTGTCCAAGGAAGAACTGCTCGACATAGACCTTTTTCATCTTCCCTGTTTTCCTCACCCACTGCACACCATATTGGAGCATGTGGCCAAATATGCCTTCAGCTTGCCTCACCGTGGTGGTTACAGTACTCCTGAAGAGCCAACAACCATTCCACTCCACACAGGCAGATTTAAACCACAAACTGTTATAATGCACAATATGTTTCACCACATACTCATATAATAAAGGGTCTATTTGCTAACAGTCAGTGTAAGTCCTATTGTGGATTTTACCACTCAAAATGCCATGCCTGGTACACAGCCAGATGCCATTTGGATACAAATCTAACTGGGAAGTTATAAAGCTTTGTCATGTTCCCCAATAAGAAAATTATGCAGGACACAATTTGATCAAAGTATAAAATGAAGCAGCAGCTTATTCCTTTAATACAGCTTTATATTTCTTTCCTGTCATAATGAATGGCACTGTGATGGCAGAGTTCACACTACACAGCTTCCACAGGTTGAAGATGAGGCTTTTCCAAGGGCTTCAAACAGCAGTAACAACTTTGCAGGCGCAGGTGCTCCCTCAAGCTTACCTACTGGCACCACTGCATCTCAATGGGGCTATCCAATCGCCCACTGTTGAAGTCACCCTGAGCATCAAACAGGGTAACAGATCTACAGAACATTTATTCAGGGGCTGAAGTATTAGAAGGCAAGAACTGTACTCATATTTAGTGAAATACACAGTGCTGGTATTTAGATTTTGAGCACATTTCTATTTTTAGAATGCAGAAACTTGACATGGTCAATACAGCACAGCAAAGATGAGATTACACATACTGGGCATTGAGCTAATTCTTCCCATTAGACACAGAATTCATTTGAGCCTAAAAGAGCAACAAAACAAATACCTGTATTTTGTAAAAGGCACAAGCTTCTTGTTCTTATCAGGGTGCAGAGGAAGCGGTTGTTTTCCGTCTGTGAATTCTTTACTGACTTACAGGCTGGTTAGCCCAGATAAACTCTCATCCATACATCCTCCCCTGACAACTGGACTCAGATAAGGTTCTCCAGCTCAAACCTGACCACATTAAGATGTTCAGGGCATTGTAACAAGAGTGCCTTCCTTGGCCCAGCAAAGCCCAACCTTATTTTTCCTGCTTCTGCTGAGCTTATGAGTGATGAAAAGTTCTTTTACTTCCTCAAGGTCAGGCTTGAAGTGGTGAGTTAACAGTGAGCTAAATGATTTACTTGGGAGAAGACACACTCTGAATTCAAAATTAGACCAAGCCTTCAACTGAAGCTGGACCACAACGAATATATTTATCTCTAGCTCATACAAAAAGGTTTTTTTGCAAGCTCCAGTTTAGGCACTTCAGTGCCTACAGCAAATTGGTAAGTGAATTTCAAGAAATGTCTATAGAAATACACCAACATGCTAAAGATAAAATACTGAAAAGAAATGCATAATGGGAACAGTCTTACCCACACTGAAGCTCATACTGAAAAAACAAGGATGCTGGATTCAGCAAATGCAGACGTTCAAAACCTTTGTGCTGTAAGAAACAGTAACACTGCACTCCTGATACCTGTTTTATTCATACTGACTGCTGATTTCTAAAACACAATTTGATCAAGCACCCCCTGCTATTATAGCTGATGGCCTCCATTTTTAAGTCATTCTACACACCCAGGACTATCCACTGTAAAACACTGCAATTTTGTGTTCAGCACAAAACTTCCAGATTCTGCCTGTGCATGCTGCTGTAGGGAGGCTGCTTTGCAGGGGGGGGGACTCAACGAGGTCCCTTCCAACCCCTACAGTTCTGTGAGTCTGTGACTGTAATTATTAAGCTTCTTATTAAAAACTGGGGAGCTTCTTCATTTCAAGTTCCTTTCTCGGGATACATATCAAGATCACATTAACACTGTAGTATTATTTATTAATAACACAGAAGAACAGAAATAATGGAAGATCATACACCTAACAAAACTATGTCAAGGGTTGTGTCTTGAGCTTGAGCTGCTGAGTCTCCTGTTGTTCCTGTAGGCAGCAGGAACAGTTGGTTTGTTAGAAAGAGAGAATATATTGTGTGAAGTTTATTTTTTCTTCAAGTCTGCAAGGAAAGGGATCAGACTTTGTGTTTCTTTGGTGTAAACTTGCAAGTCATCTGCCTAGGGGCTTTGCTGTCAGTTTTTATATGAGCAGACACAAGTCATGAGGAGAAACTATTCCCACTACAGCATCTCACTAACTCGTAGACGAACACAACCTACCTATAGAATATATGAGAGAAGGAAACATGATATAGATCAGGTTTCCCTCCTTGAAATTGTTATGTTTGAAACTACGTGCAAGAAAATAATACACTCTACAGAGTGCCTCGGCTCCCAGGAATGTCTAGTTGTTATCAGCAGGACATCAAAATAAATAATGATACCCTCACACCATTGTTTCTGCTCAGTCATGCCAGGATCATCCTACTGTTTCATGTGAAGATAATGATGCAATAAATCTTAACAGATCTGTACCACTGCACTTTGTTTTTTCATGACACGCTCCAAGATTTGTAGCCTGCAGATGCATCACCCTCATAAAGAAAGGCCTTGATCCTGTAGTCCGTGTGCAACTCAAAAGTTTGATGAACTCCATTACCAGAAACAGATACACACAGGCACTATTAGGGACAGGCCCTGGACACAGTTCTCCACAATGCTTGAAAACTGCCTTTCCTTTGCACACGCATTTCCTCAGACTCAGAAGAACAGCCTTAACAAATAAAACTAAAAAAAGCAGCAGTACACTCTGTAGGGTTGCATGGAAAGTCTACTTTGATTTCAGCAAGGCATTTGATACTGTCTCCCATGACATCCTTAAAACAAAGATGAGGAAGTGTGGGATAGATGAGTGGACAGTGAGGTGGGTTGAGAACTGGCTGACTGGCAGAGTGCAGAGGGTCGTCATTGGTGGTGCAGAGTCTGGTCGGAGACCTGTAACTAGCAGTGATCCTCAGGGGTTGGTACTGGGTCCGGTCTTGTTCAACATCTTCAGCAATGACCTCGATGAGGGGATAGTGGCCAACCTCAGCAAGTTTGCTGATGATACAAGTTGGGAGGATTGGCTGACACACGTGAAGGCTGTGCTGCCATTCAGCGAGACCTGGACAGGCTGGAGAGCTGGGTAGTAAGAAACCAGATAAGGTTTAACAAAAGCAAGTGTAGAGTCTTGCATCTAGGGAGGAAAAATTGCATGCACCGGTACAGGTTGGGGGATGACCTGCTGGAGAGGAGCTCGAACTTCTTTACGGTGAGGGTGACGGAGCACTGGAACAGGCTGCCCAGGGAGGCTGTGGAGTCTCCTTCTCTGGAGATATTCAAGACCCGCCTGCACACCTACTTGTGCGACCTGGTGTAGGGAACCTGCTTTGGCAGGGGGGTTGGACTCGATGACCTCTGGAGGTCCCTTCCAACCCGTATGATTCTGTGATTCTGCAACAGCCCTGTATCAACCTAAAAGGCCGAACTGTGCTGTCCTGCAGTTCCATTGTTTCTCACAATGTAACTTAGCAGTCTGTCACTCACCTACCTCCTCACCTGTCTCCTTCATCCATTCAGCATCTGCAAACCACACAATGAAGCCTAGCATGCATGTTTCATCTTTGTGGCATGACTGCAAGCATGACCCATGAGTTAGGGTAGCACAGATCCAACCCAACAGCTTATTGTCACTCATCCTCTTCTGTGCATATCCCTTCATGTCTGACTCTCAGAAAGTAAAAATTCTTGTCATTCCTTTCCACCAGTCTGCTTTTATGCCAGATAGGCAAGCTGAACCAGCTTACAGAGGGGTCCCACAAGTGCCAGCATTGGCCCAAGGATGGCAGGAATCAAGGAAGGTGGAGGATGAGGATAACAAATAAGACAGCCTTTTCTAAAACATGACAGACTGGGTCTCCACTACAACTAACAGTAAGATTTTCACTACAAGGAATACTAAATCTTGCTAAGATTGGTGAGCAGTCAATTCCCGTTCCTCCAGCACAATCCTCAAGAAGGCACTATGCTCTTTTATTAAGACAGTTTACTAACATTGCCAGAAAAAGTAGAGATCATCATTTAGAACAGCAGCAAAGACAGGTGGAAATATATTGTAAACTACTGTCCTGAGGTTTTGCATGTCTGTAAGAGAAAAAACAGAAGAACTGGGACTGTTGAGAGAAAGCAGGAGAGGAGCACAAACCAAATGCATATATCTCAGAGAGAGCTCATCTCTCCAGAGGTGCTCCCAATTCCCACAAACCGCGTGCTGCTAGTCCCAGAGGCAGTAGGGTGAAGGCATGTACAGACTGGGAGCGCTGCCCTGAAAACAACACACAGTTCACACTGAACTTTGGTTTAAGGGCGTTAGAGGTAAAGCAGTGCAACTGCCTTGCATCACTTGTTGCTCCCGCAGTGCAAAGCAAAAATCCAGCATTTCAGACAACACGGACTACACTGACTTTTTTTTCTTCCCCTTTTAATTGAAGATTTTTAGAGAGCTGCAGAGAATATCCAAATAGCACATGTTAGACTTACAGGACACCTGGTTATACAGGGTTTAAAAGTAAGTATTTGTAAGAAACACCAGCATTAAAATCCTCCTCCTCACAGTTCTCAGTTTGTGTTATAAGAGCCAAGAAAGACAAAAAGCAAATATGGTCAAGTTATTTAAAAGGTAGAGTCAGAACTGTTAGTGAGACTGACTTGTGAAATGCTCGTCTGGCTTTCTCAGCTGCTCCACGAGTAATCTACACAGGGCTCATGCCAGCCTGCGGCGGTGGGTTCAGTGCTGGCACCCATGGGCATGATATGCATGGACACTTCCCAGGCTGGCAGATGGGCACGGCAGGGCCTGGTAAATGACTGCAGAAATCTCCAGCAGAGATATTCCCAGCACACGGAGCAGAGTCAAGGTCAATTATTAAAGATGTAACCTCCCTCACTTTTCTCAAGGTATGTTTTTCTCTTAAAATTCCCATTCAGCAGTTATTCATTACCTGTTTTTTCCTGTTAGAGAAATAACTCTGTTGGCATGGTAACATTCCCACCCTGAATTTCTATCCCTGTTCCTCCTTTCAGCTTCTGAGGATGGTGAATATCAACCAATTCATTTCCAGACCTCCATGCCATTACAGTCCATACTTCATTCCATTTCATGGACTTTTAATTAAATTGCTTCTGACACCCATAGGTGCACGTGGTCATCTTGTTTTCTGGCAAACATTGGAGCTGGAGACTGAGTGCAGTTTCAGGAACATGTGCTCAATTTAAGGAGATACATCTAAACACACAGTGAACGTGATCACTAATCAGTTATTGACCTATGTTATGCAAATTTTGAGTTAAAAAATTACAGTTCTGGACAAAAGTACAGTGTGCCGTGGCAGCCTGAAGCGCCAACCGTACCCTGGGGAGCAGCAGACCCAGCACTGACAGAGGGTGAGGGGAGCGGTTGTCCTGCTCTGCTCTGTGCTGTGCGGCCTCACCTCCTGCACTGGGGGCAGGGCTGTGTGCCACAACGTAAGAAGGAGGAAAGAAGGGCAACAAAGAAGATGGGGGGTCTGGAGGGGAAGACATAGGAAGAGTGGCTGAGATCCTTTGGTTTGCTCAGCCCAGAGCAGAGGAGCTGAGGGAGCGCCTCTTGGCGGCTGCAGCCCTGCTCTGTGTGACCGCGACAGGGCCCGAGGGAACGGCATGGAGCTGTGCGAGGGAAGGGGCAGCTGGGGGTTAGGGACAGGTGCTGCTCCAAAGGGTATTTGGGCCCTGGAACAGGCTGCCCAGGGCAGTGGGCATGACACCGAGCTGCGTGAGTCCAAAAAGCGCCTGGACAGCGCTCTCTGATGTAGGGTTCAGATTTTGGACGGTCCTGTGTGGAGCCAGGAGTTGATGATCCATGAGGGTCCCTTCCAACTCAGAATACTCTGTAGTTCTATGCTATTTTTCCCTTAAAATGAAAAGGGCAAGTCCATCTACTGATACTACAGACACCATTTTTCAATAGCAAATTATTTTATCCCAGGACGCACTCAAAGTATATTTGCTGATGTAATTTGCACTCACCATTAACTACTGGATAACAAGAAATAACAAGCATCTCTTTAGAGATTATAAAGCTTTATATATCACTTGAGTGGAATCAAGAAACATACTAACAATCAACAAAAAAGCCTACCTCGTACAGATTTCACAACACTATTCCATTTAGTATTAGTACATAAGGAATATTTAACATTCACTACTTCCAAAAAAATTTAGTTTATTTCATAGTAGGTTTTAAACAAATTTAAAAAAAAAAGCAAAAACATTGTTTCTGACATGTAATATATTATTCTGCTTTAAAAAGCCAGGAAATTTAACCTGGTTGATTTCTTCCAATTATTTTAAAGACTTTTATATACACCTCAGTGGCTCTAGAGATCATAGCAGCAGTTTGTGTAGATCTCAGGTTTAGTCCTGCATGCTACTGTGGTCAGATAGTTTTGGCTTCTATTTTGTCCACTGTTTTCAGAGTTATCTATCATGAAAATTAATAGCACTTTTCAGGCCACAGCTACACAGCATGCTTGAACTTGAAAACTATACAGAACTGAGGATACTGCAGATTCACCGTATCTGTTTATATCTACATTTGTTCCTGGGTCCACGAAATAACCTGAATTTAGAAAGAAAAACTTCCAAGGAGTTTTAGAGAGTTTGTTGTTGTTGCTGCTTTTTTTCCCCAAGGAATCCTTTTCCAGCCCTGGTTTAGAGCTCAGCCATGTGTATGACTGCAGAAGAGTTAACTGTAGACAGGAGCCTTCTGAACTAATGGTCCACCATAAAAGCCACAGCCTAGAAAACTACTTCTTCCACAGGGGGTCTTTTTTCAGAAAGAAAAAGCTGTTAGTGACATTTGCTCTTTAGATGCTTTAGATTCAACAATACAAAGACACATTTAGTATACAAGCTGTATGTATCCTATTAAGAGTGAGGTTTATAGTCACATGAAGTTGTTATACTGCATTGCTCCACACTGCACAGCAGCCACAGGAAAAAAAAAATCCTTTGCATTTCAGTATGTTCTGAATGGTATAGCTTCTGTTCTCTCCAGAAACCTCAAGACAAGGACACCTTCTGCAATGATCTCTAAAAATTCCGTCTGCTCTCCTGTGACTAATGGGGAAGTGAACCAAAAATCTAGCACACAAACCAGACTTTGCCACCAACACCTGAAACTTTCATTAGTATCAGGATAGCAGTAGGCATGGAGTGAGCCCACATGGGGCTCTCATAGGCCTCACCATGATCGTTAGTCTGGGCTCCATGCTTAGTCAATGGCCTTGTCAAACAGCAAACACACACACAGACCTGGAGGAGATGAACATCGCCTGTCACTGCTGTTGTTTTTAGGTGTTGTTTGTGGGTTTTTTTGGCCTGTCATTCTTGTGCTATTCTGACACATTTAGGCAATGCAACCAAAAAATAACATTTGTATAACAATGTCTGTGAAAGAAGCTGCCCCTAAATAACAGTTTATTAAATACTCATCCTCCCAGCATGACAGAGGAGGAAATATCACAAAAGCAGGATCCTTGAAGTAATTTATGTAAGGGTTCATCTCCACAGAGAGAAATAGGGAAAAAGCCAATAATGCTAAAAAATATATAGCTCTTTCAGTATTTCCCAGCAGGATATGGAGCAAGAGTAAAATATAGATTAAAAGGACTATTTATAAGGCAACCTCAAATAGAAAAAAAAAAAAAAAAAAACAACAAAAGTTGAAGGAATATCAAAAAGCAAGCATAAACTAGAAGTAATCCCATCTCTTAACAACAAAAAAACAAAGATTAAAATAATGTTGGCAATATCATAGCGTAGTGGCTCATACTGATGAAGTGTGCTGTCATACTGTAAATTACTGAATTATGCTTATTTTTCTTATGCTAACGAGTGTATAATAAAGATGTAATAATAATGTACACTTTCACAATAGTTCTCACTTGACGTATCCCAGTGTTCTTAAAGAAATGAAGTATAGCAATTACACAAGGAAGAAAGGGATACAGAGAGATTTCACTTCACACTGAGCCAACACAAAGGAAAAGAACTACAGCCCAGTCATTTCAATTCCTCTTCCACTCTCAACATACAAATATGCTCTGCTGATCAAAATACAGACAACCAGAATGAGGTGACTCTAATGAACATTAAAAAAAAAACAAATCTGCAGAGTAGAATAAGATGAAATGTGTTATTTTTCTTTTTCATTTCAAAATGATGATTAGATTTTGTATTCACAATTAATTCTCTAATACGTTTGAATGGAAAACAACGTAAATAAAGAACTCCGAAACATGAAGACCATCCATCCATTAGCAGATGCCATCAGCAGATGTTCATTACTTGTGTGCATACATAACACACAGAGGTAAACAGGAAGCAATATAAGGTAACTTTCTAGTTAATAAAGGAGAGATTACCTACCTCACCTTGATCATTTTCTACATAAGAACATATTAACCATATTTTGGAATGTGCTACATTTCAGTCCAGTAGCAACCTGCAAACTACAGATGTCCAACCAAGTATGTCACAAAACTAGAAAAGTAACTGCCTTTTAGACGCCAACAATTGTGATTGTTCTGCACAAAGTCTAAAAATCATATTACTGTATCTTAGAAATGTTTCGCACTGCTGCACAAAAGTAGAGAGGTCCATATTTAGTTTAATATGTAACAAGTATAACAGGATTTTAGACTATAGTTGGCTTACAGAATACCTCATACTCCTTTGAGTACAGCATTAATACCTTTCTGTCAGGATACAAAGAACAAAAATCTGTACCTCACTGGCTTCCTAGTTAAGATTCCAAACAAGACAAAAGTGACAGCTAAGTTGTGGATGCCGAATTCCCAGAAGAAACATAACATGGAGCACACACAACCATCATTAGAATCAGAATTATCAGGGGAATGACATAATGGCATGTACCACCCAAATATGTACTCTTATGTCACATATGTATATATTTTTTTATATTTTAAGCTATTGTCTAATGCACTTAAGGTAACACTGATCTTTCACAACTCTATAAAACCAACTCTTTTCAATCCAAAAAGAAGATTTAGAAATTCACAGTAATAGACAGACAACTGGCATGGCTGTTCTTCTTTACAGCTAGTACTTCTCAGCTGAATAAATCTTCTCTGAGATTCCCATCATAAACTCTGGTAGCAGAGCAGGCTGAGATGTCATACATTATCAAAAGAAGCAGATTTCAAGGTGAGCTCACAAAATAATTGACTGTGGATAGAAGGCAATCAGACTATAACATCATGATGGACTTCAGGACTACGCTCAAATCAAAGTGCTGACTTCCTTTTTCCCAAATACAGTGTGTTTTTTAGGTGCACTGTTTTTTACTTCTTGCTGTTTTCTTTACAGTCAAGATATGAAACTGTTAACAATCTTATGTATTTAAGGAATAATATACTGCATAAGAATTTTACTGTGTGTGTCTAACAACATTCAATTATGCTCATTTCTGGGTAATATCACACATTCTGCTTGACATTATTTCCATCTTTCTCTGCTTCATTCCTTTTAGACTTGCTACTACACTCCTAATTTGCATGATCATTGTTATCTGAAAATATCCACTGAAATGAAGTCTAAACACATCTTTTGATCGATTAAACCAGCGATAATCAGAGACTGTCCATTTATTATTTATTCATGCAGTGTCTAGTGCAATGAAATCCTCATCTACAGCTGAAAATCTACACATTACTACCATACATATAACAAACAATACTAGATAGAACAATGAATGCATTCCCTGCAGTGATCTGTAACAGCCAACTTACCTGCCTTGGAAAGTAAAGCAACGTCAGACAGTGGTCAGTAAATTAAGTCTCAAAGGATCTAAGATCCTTCTCTTAGTGAGAATTTTAGACAGCATGATACATCGTGCAATCCCACCTGCATTTTACATTTGTAAACTTGGTTAAGTTGGCTAAAGGCTGTCAGGCAAGTGTGAAAGGGTGTGCTGACTGAGCTGTTTAAGCTATCATTTCCTATTAGTCTTAGACTGATCACCTTTCCACAATACTGTTGCATCTGATACTGGAAGGAAAAAATCCCAGACAAATAAACCACACTTGGTACAACCATGGTGTAAAACAGTTCTCTATTCTATATAAGTGGAAGGGCTGATCTCAGAAGGAATAAGAAATAAGCTACACCATAAACATGCAGTATTTGGCAGGGTTACAGAGAAGTCTGTCTGTGTCTGAGAAGCAGTGAAAGCGTCTAACAGTGTTGTTTCAGATACAGTTAGCTGTCACCAATCACATGAAGTTCAACAAGACTATGTGCTGGATTCCGCACGTCGCATGGGGCAGCCCTGGTTGTACGTACAGACTGGGGGATGACAAACTGCAGAGCAGAAAGGGATCTGAGAGTTCTGGTTAACAGCAAGTTGAATATGAGTTAGCAGCGTGCCCTGGCAGCTCACAGGGTCAACACCACCCTGGGGAGCAGCAGGCCCAGCACTGACAGCCAGGTGAGGGAAGGGGTTGTCTTTCTCTGCTCTGCGCTGCGCAGCCTCACCTCCTGCACTGGGCGCAAGTTTGGGTGCCATCGAGTAAGAAGGACTTAAACTAGTTAAGAGCATCCAAAGGGGGACAAAGAACATGGTGAAGGGTCTGCAGAGGGAGACATAATGAGGAGTGGCTGAGGCCCTTCGGTGTGCTCAGTACAGAGCAGAGGAGCTGAGGGGAGGCCCGATGGCGGCTGCAGCTCCTCACAGGGAGCGGAAGGGCAGCGCTGAGCTCTGCTCTGTGTGACAGAGACAGGGCCCGAGGGAACGGCATGGAAGTGCGACGGGAGGGGCAGCTGAGACTTAGGGACAGGGTCTGCACAAGAGAGTCGGGCACTGAACAGGCTGCTAAGGGCAGTGGTCAAAGCACGAAGCTGAAGGAATTCAAGGAGCATCTGGATTACATATGATTTGGATTTTGTGTAGATCCCTTCCAACTCAGGATATTCTGTGATTCTGGGTTGTGATCGTATTGCCTGAGCACAACACTGACGGAAGATATAACTGCATTTTCTTGTCAGGAACCACTTTAGGTATGTCTCATGCATCACTGCATCGTGCCCCATCCTTACATCCTTACTTTTTGCTAGAATTAGATCTTGATCTCTTTCTAAATAACATCAAATTTACGGCTCTGTAGGGCAACTCATGAATCGTACCAGCTGTATTTCTAACACTTCAATGACACTCCTTGAGTATGGTCTCTTCCAAGATGAAGAAAAACAACAAAAGATGGCAAGTTTCCTTACAGAATATACTGATACATGTGCACTGCCCTCATGCTGCTTGATTCCCCAAAACAGTAGCGCTAAATGTGAAGTATCATTTCGGCAAGAAAAATAAGATAAAATAATGCGGAAGAATCAAGGACTCATAAATTACAGCACTGAATACTACAAGTATGGTTTCTTCTAACAATACAAAGATGTCTGTAAGGAAAAGGAATCAATATAAAAAGTTTCCCTATACAGTCAAGGAGCAAGCTTTGCTATTGACACTTTTCTCAGCAGAATTTCAATAGGTAATTTCAGATGACTTTGAAAATGAAAGAGATTTCTGTCACTACCACCCAAGCAGAACACATTTCTGTATACAACTTAAGCATTCATGGCTTTCTTCAGACCTGATAGGATAATTTGGCAAGAGGCACAGAACAATACTGGCCTATTAAAGGGTTTTGCCACGTCAGTCACTCTTTTCATAGCCATGATAAGACATTGGAATGCAGATTTAGAAGATGAATTCAGAATAATCTTCTAACAGAAATTTGAGAGGAGACAATACAGTCACAGGAATGGATGAAACTGAAGATCCAGAAACAAAAAGACTGACAAAAATTAGAAGTGTGTTATTCTCTGTATTTGAAGATTAATTTGTGGACTTACTCTACAAAGGCTTATGGTCTGAATCTGTAAATAATGAGGAAAGTGTGACTTCATGTGTCTGCGTGAGACACGACAGTTTTAAAAAACTGGTCTACATCTGCAGCAATGGCCATCAAAACATCAAACTCAAGGCAGCCAACATCCATCCTAACTTCTTGATAGTGGACGTCAGTTAATGAACCCACTGTCTTGTTTGCATTACCATTTAAATTAATGCAGCCTCTGTGCATTTTTACAATGAGGACCATTACTTTCGAAATTAGTTTTTGGCATAGCCAAATAATGAGTATTTATTTCTACCTACACCAATATAGGCTGAGACAGCTTTCTCTGTCTCTTTCTTTGAAGGCAGTTACTGACATGCAAAGATGTTACTGCAGACCAAAAGATCTAAAGCTACAGGTTGTGGGAGGATATTAAATGATAAGCAAATTCACATTTCTAAAGTAATTCTACCAATTTATTAGCAATGCCAGCTCCCGTTCCACAGTAGGGGAGGTAATAACGAAGACTTGTTAAAGGGCAATGTGATATCTTTTATGTAATGTCTTTTTTAATTTGTGATGAAGTCATTAAAGCAGCACTGTATCTTCTTGAAGCTTCAAACAATAGTCGGCATTAAATCTCCTGTGCAAAATTAAGGACAGTAGTTCACTGGGAAAAATAAGCATCTGTTCTTGCTAATGCTAATGGCCTTCTAAAAATCATTAGACTATTCTAAATTAGCGATGATAAAACAAAGGAAAACTGTTTTAACTTTTTCCAAAGCAAAGAGAAAATCCATTTTCCTTGTAAATACTTTGTTCCACATTTGCTCAGTAACCTGGTAACCTGTACATCATAAGGCATTTCTTCTCTTATGAAGTTGCCTAAATCCCATTCACCCACAATCGTTTGGCTTCTACTTAGTATCTTTTAAATCTGCATTAGTAAAAGCTTCTCTTTACTTCATTTACACAGTCTGTAGACCCTGAGTCATGACCATCTCTCTCTAGTCACAGGCTTGAAGGAACTGGTGCTTCAGGCATAGCTGAAACACAGGTTTTAGCTCTCCAGTTTCTCACAGCTTAATAAGAAACTTGTCTATTCTGCCATGGAACCAGCTCACATAGCTCTGTTCTAAGCTTACCCTGAAATCTCAGTTGGCCTACACTTTCATCTCTGTTGTGTCCCTTCTGCTGGGTTGCCTTTTAAATATAAATTTAATTGCTCTACATACGTAATATTTCTGCGGTATAAGAATACTTTCTTAACATCACTGTGCAGAGATGTCAGCTCAGGTGTGGATATAGAGCACCCTAACACAATGCAAGAAACAGACATATTGTGAACCAAAGCAAAATCAAAGATCTCACAGCAAGACAGAGAGAGATCTTGGAGTTCAATGTACAGACAGTAAAGAACAACCTCATACTTAACCTGTCCTGCAAAAAGATCAAGGACTCCAAAAAGAAAACAATAGATTGACTCCAAACACATCAGAAAATGCTTACTCTCAGGTTTAATTAATTGCTCTGTCCTGGTTCACAACTGGGATCTCTATAACCACCACATGTTGTCAAGGGACAACATCAGGTGAATACCAGGCTACCCAGAGCAGCAGATGGAAGACAAATTTCTAATGGAAATACATGTGGACAAGTTGTGCCTCCTTCACCATAGCCATAACCTGGGTCTGTTAAGCCTAAGAAGACTGAGAGGTATCTGATAAATGTTTATAAATACCTAAAGGGAGGTGGGTAGCAAATGAATGAGGCCAGGCTCTTCTTGGTGGTGTGTAGTAACAGAACAAGGAATAATGGCCTAAAACTTACACAGGAAGTTCTGTACTAGCATGCAGAACTTCTTTATGGTAAAGGTGATAGTGCACTGGAACAGGTTATCCAGAAAAATTGTGGAGTCTCCTATGGAAATATTTAACACCCAACTGGACATCTACCTGTGTGACCTACTGTAGGGCACCTGCTTTAGCAGGGGGGTTGGACTCGATGATCTCTTGAGGTCCTTTGCAACCTCTGTGATTCTCTGATTTGACCCAAATAGGAAGTATGAGCCAACTTCAGTTTCATACCCATTCTTGTCTGTATAAGGAATGTTTTTTTCCCTTCTATCATGCTTCTGCTTTGCTAGAGTGGGAGTAAAAGGAAATGGAATGTTACTGCTTTTTGAGCTTTTTTTTTGTACCTTGTCACATTAACTACAGTGACCACTATATATATATATATATATATATTTATTTATATATATATATATATATGTATAGTATATAGTATATATATACTATATATATATATATAGTGTATATATATATATATAGTATATATATAACATAGCTTCAGCTATGTTGCTACACAGCAGTATTTTTTACTGCTTCTGTCAATAGGTTGGGAGATTACTACTTCACAAACATTGAGGATAAGCATGATTTTTTTTAAGCAGGCTTTTAAGTCCCATGTTAAACACATATTGTTTAATCATTACACACATCAAATTACAAAATAAACTGAAACTTTGGAGTGCACCCTCAAATGCTATGGTTATGTCATCTCCTGAAGTCATCTGCCTAGCTGGCATTTTACATTTACACTTGCAATTCCCACTTGAAGCAATGATGGAGGCATTTAGCTTACTCTCCTTGTGGCCTTGGAGATGTACCCAGAAACACAGGGGCACCTTCTAGCTCTTTGCTAGCAATTCAGCACTGGCACTGAATGACTCTAGAGAAAATCCCCGTACCTTTCCTTCACCTGCATTGTGCACTGCACCCCACAGGAGCATGAAGGCAACAGGGCACACTGGCACAGAAGCAGAACTTTACACAGTTCCCACCTGCCATCATTCCAAATGTGTCCACTTGCATCCATGCAACAGCTGCCCAGTATGCAATTAAACTCTCCTCTACCAACTGCTCTCTCACCAGGCAAACATTTCAAAAGGCAGGACAGCAGAGGACTGGCTGGGGGTCTCAAAGAGCACTGCATGCATGGCCAACCAATATCCATACCTATAGAAAAGCCCTTTCTGTGAATCGCACCGTGGAGGTTAAGAACCAGAAGAGACAGATAACCAAGGCACAACTAATACAAAAGCACCTTTTCTGGCTGATGGATTCATAAACCCTGCTAGGAAGTTTTCAGTATGCCAGACAAGAAACAGTCACGTATCCTTGGAACCCACAATTAATTTAATGTTAATTTCAACCTATAACCAATAATGAGATAACCAAACAGTAACAGCAAAAAGCCAGCTGTCTTCCTAGACAGGTTTTGGAGCAGTTTGCACCCAAGATAATGAAGCTTTGGATTCTACCTTTAAAAAGACTCACAAATGCTATCCTGATTTGCCAAGTTTTCAAAGTAGAAATGCCTCCCTGCACTCCACCACACTGCAATGAGGTGCAACTGCATGGACTTCAGGCACTGAAACAACACAAGAGGGGCTATTTCAAATTCATACCTCACAGATCACACTTCAGATCCCACCCCACTCTTCCCAGTTATGATATTCACCGTCCCAAACAGTTTCACAGCATGCATCTTTGATAATCACAGCCTTCAAACACTTGTTCCTGTTATGTCTACAAACATCTACATATTCAAAACAGTCTCTGAAGCACATGCTAAACATCTGTTTCAACCATCTTTCTCCTTAGAGTTTGAGCTGTTTCCTGGAAAACTGCCATCCTAATGGCCAGTCCCTCAGTTAGCAAACTGGAGAATTCATTTTGTATTTATTGATTATTCCCAAATGAAGAATCATAAAGGTGCTGGAAAATCCTGACCAGACACTTCTTAATTAGTATCAAAGCACATAAAATCTCAAAAAAACCTGAGCTCTTTGTCCGAAGTCTCAATCACTGGAACAGAAAGAGATGACATCATTTTCTGCTTACCTAGAAGTCTGTACATTTATATTAAAAAAATAAAACCTAAGGAAATTAATAAAACTATATAAATTACTCATTTCCTTCCAGTTTCTAAGATGCCAAATAGGTCTTCCAGAATGAAATCACACTTGACTGAAGTAAGTATTCTTCCTGAAAGGACCAGCTATATCTATCACATATAGAATTTACTGTAAATTAAAAACAAAACAAAACAATATAGCATTTGCCTTTTGGAGAATATGAAGATTTGTATTACATATAAAGACACAATACAAAGCATCCAAAGGATTTAAAATTACCTCTAATGGATCTGTCTTTTCATCACTGTGGTTTATAAGACAGTCAAACTTCAGTGTTTCCTCAGTCTATGCTGGGCTGGTATATTTCCTGATGGTACTCTTGAGGAGATGGAGAGATGAGCAAAAGCGCCCTTAAATGTCAAGGTTTTTTGCTCAAAACAAGCCTCAAGAACATTCTGAATAACTGATCTCTCCTTGCAAGTCTTTCAGATTAAGCGATCCTGAAAGGTAATTCCTTGTCTTCCGTATCATTTAAGTTCTCAATTAAATAGAAATCTGACAAAATAGCAGGAAGGAAAAAAGCTAACAGAAGGAGGCAAAAGCCCATCCTCACATGGCAACAACTGCTTCTTCTGTTACACTCTCTGCTTTTTGAATCCAGAGTGGGAAAGTGACTTGAATTCTTCAGCACAGCATAAAATGCACACAAGGGAACAAAGACTCCATGACAGAACAAAACCTCATCTTGTTAGTATCTATAAACATCCCCATTAAATTTAGATCTCATGACAATCTGCAGTCTCTAATGTAATTATTCTCACACATAGAAGAAAATGCCATGAACAAATCCAAACCTCAGTCACCCATTTTCCTAAAATCTAACACTCTACCACCAAATGTTTCCTCCACAAAAATTCAGAATTGTATTCACCGGGTCAGTTCAGTATTCAGTAGACTCCACAACACTAACTTCAACCATATGAAGCTTCCAGCCCCCTTATCACAATGATAAACAAATATATTCCACCCCAAAGAGCAGTTCTACGTAGTTTTGCAAAAATAGTAAATGAAATAGGACAAGCTTATAAAGGACAAATCAACCGTGCTAAGGCAAAGAATGCAAGAAGGTAGAATAGCATGAACCTGTGGGCCTTATTGGACATACGAATTTGGCTGCTTTGCTGCAATCCATGACTCTTCTCCATTCTTCAAACTGCATGCTTTTCAGTAGTTTTAAAATTATACTGTAGAAAATATCTTTGCTAAACCAGATAATTTCAGCATATCTTCCACAGAATATTGTGTTCCCAGTAGATAAGATCAGATCACCACATTTTCCAAGAAAATGAGCTCCAAAATGGTAACAGAGAAAAGGGCAATACAACAGGAGGGCCAGCTAACCACAGAGTAGCTTAGCTAGGGTCACCAGCTTGCTGAAAAATGAAGCCACATACATAGAAACCTCTGCTTACCCCTTGCTCAGATTCCAGCAGCTCTGTTTTAACTCTGACTGCCGGCATCCCATCCAGCATTAACATTCTGTTTTCAAAGGCGCTGACGTCCTAAAGCAAAAAAGACAAGAGTAATTAAAAAAAAAACATGAAAAACATTTCACAAAAGTTGAAATTCTCTACTATTATAGAAGTAAATTTCTTCTAACTGAAGTTCATGAACATGTAATAATAATCACAGAATCACAGAATCACAAAATCACAGAACCACCAAGGTTGGAAAAGACCTACAAGATCATCCAGCCCAACCACCCACCTGTCACCAATAGCTCTCACTAAACCATGTCCCTCAACACAAAATCCAAACGTTCCTTGAATGCCTCCAGGGTTGGTGACTCCACCACCTCCCTGGGCAGCCCATTCCAGTGCCTCACCACTCTTTCAGAGAAGTAGCATTTCCTAATGTCCAGCCTTAATCTCCCCTGGCGCAGCTTGAAGCCATTCCCTCTAGTCCTGTCACCAGTTACACAAGAAAGAGGCCGACCCCCAGCTCACCACAACCTCCCTTCAGGAAGTTATAGAGAGCAATCAGGTCTCCCCTGGGCCTTCACTTCTCCAGACTGAACAATCCAAGCTTCTTCAGCCGCTCCCCATAAGGCCTGTGCTCCAGACCCCTCACCAACTTTGTTGCTCTTCTTTGAACCCGCTCCAGGGCCTCAATGTCTTTCTTGCAGTGAGGGGCCCAAAACTGGACACAGTACTCGAGGTGTGGCCTCACCAGAGCCGAGTACAGGAGGACAATCACTTCCCTGTTCCTGCTGGCAACACCGTTCTTGATGCAAGCCAAGACTGCATTGGCCTTCTTGACCACCCGGGCACTCTGCTGGCTCATGTTAAGCCGAGCATCAATCAATACCTCCAGGTCCATATCCAGCTACATGTTAATAACGTGTAATAGTAATGCTAAACCACTGTTTCAGTAATGGACAGTATGTGCTGAGGACTTCTGTTACAACTGAGAGCTGCAAAGCTGAATCTGTCTGAATCAACATCCTCATTTACGAATGCCCCATTCCACTGTTTCCTAAGTTTTCTTATGAACTATGCAGAACAACCTCCTGTGCCTTCAGTTCAGACCCCACCTCAAACTGAGTTAATTTTCTAATGCAGCCAAGGTTCAAGGCTGGTACTTGAAAGCAAGTCCCTTCAGCTGCCTTTTGGATTGGGCAAGATGCTGAGAATAAAGATATTTTATCACTCTAATGACAATATGACCTGATGAATCAACGCACTTTGGTCAGTTGTACAGAAACGTGAAAGCCTCATAGCTATTTATCAAATATGAAACTATGACACATATACTAGCTTTTAAGTGACTCTTTCACAGCTACTTACTTATTTGTGGCCCCCTCTGGAAAGCAGTACTTGAGAATGGAAACTCACTTTCACTGTTACCTCACAGACCTCAATAAATGCACTGCAATGGAAAAAACCTCTGCGTGTTTCACTGGCAGCAGATCTGCTCAGCACTGTGTGGTGCCGTTATCTATAAGGAGTTCCAATGCTCATTGCCCTGTTTCTTATCATGACTCCTTCAGAAGAATTTTTAAGAAAAATGGTATGCCCTAATGCTTCCTAATGCATTGATTATTATTCAGTGTTTGAGGTGCAGGGTGGGAAAAGCAAGGGGAGGAGTATGATGCCACAGAATAGCTCTAGGAAATCACTCCAGGCTCTACATCCTTCTTCCCATCAAGGGCTGCTGCACTGTGTTTACTTATCAGAAGCGAATCTCATGCCTTTGGGCATTACAGTGCCTCAGTAGCTTGGATGTGTTTTGGGGTGGAGCACAGCAGGAGCCAGGCTGGCATTCTGGGCTCTCCCAGCACCTGTTCTGCAAGCAGGGAAGTCCCCCTACATTCTTGATTTATAAGCAGCACAGTTGAGTTTTACAGAAAGATCAGGAATACACCATAATAAAGCATCCCTTAGGCTGTTTAGCTTGTAGACAAAGAAGGATGAGCAGATATTGCTTTGTGTCCCCGAGGAGGTCTTACCCAAATGAAAACAGGGACGTGGCTGCTTGCTGCAGAAGGCACAAGCAGGAGGAGGGGGGAAGACAAAGCACAATTGAGGAAAGGCATGTTTAATGAACTGTTAGAATCTGATTAGAGGCTAATGTCCCTTTTAGTGCTTTGTACCAATTTATAGCTGATATACTTGAACCATTTTTTCCCACTGGCTGTGATAAACTCATTAGCTCTAAAAATGCAAGCTAACCAGAGCCTTTGAAGTTTAAAACTGATAAATCATGGAAACCTGACTAGTTCATGTACCATTTAACACATTCACATTTAACTAAATTTTCCCAGCACCTGTTTCCCTTTTGTTGTCTAAAATCGTATTTCTTAAAAGCAATGCTATGCCTTTTGAGCGTTGGTCTGAAGAATGAATACAGCGAACAGTGCTCGCTTCTGGGTCATTCATAATTCAACAGTAGCAACAATCACGGGAGTGGATTCTTTACAAACTATCTGATCCTTCTGCATTTGTAACTGAAAAGACATTGTGTGACATATCCGGGCAGACCTGAGCAGATCTCATCTGTGCTTTACACACACAGATGAAATATTTAGCCCAGTATTCACTCAGAGAGCTGATCTCTCTGAACTCCGCTCTCCTGCTGCAACAAGGCTTTGCTCCACAGTATGCTCAAAGCCATTCTGCAAATACAGTATAATTGCTGAGGCTTGTGTGGGCAGCCATCTAAGGAGAACGGACTCAAGTGAGACGAGTGGTGAGGTGAATTCAGCTTCCCTTGGAACCCCTTGGTCAGCTGGGCCAGATGGAGCGTTCACACCTGAGCGAGGCCAGACTGCTCCAGTGCCCCATGATAATTTATTACACTCAGGAGACCCACCAACCGGGATTGCTGATATGATGTATTAAGTCAAAACGTTTTTCACACCACAGTTCCCTCCTGGTTCACTAAACCCTACTGTGGCAGCTAAATTGCAGCCCTCTCACATGTGAAGGTGATACGAACTCTTGTGCCAGCCTCTGATGCATACCCTCCCACCTCCCAGCCCTGCCCTCCTGCTGGACCCCACTCACCCACCTAGGCACAACACAGCAGATGCATAGTCTAAACCAAGCATATCACCAAGCCTAGCTCTGTATGACTTTATGGAAACATCTGCTCTCTTGGATCAATAAACTAACTGACCCTAAAAGACAGAAACTCTCTCTGCTCACTCTCACTACTCTCACTACTCTCTCTCTACTCACTACTCTCACTACTATTCATTTCAGCCTTTCACTGATCAGGTTTAGACATTTATTGTCTTGAAAAATGAACATAAAACACCAAGTATGTGCAATTACAGTTATTACAGCACAATGACTACCATTACAGTAACTGTCACAGAAATCAAATGCATTTTAAGCTTTACATGATCCTTTTCTGAGAAGACATCTAATAAGAAGTCACTATTTTTGAGAAATGCAGCATCAGTCAGTGGAAGAACAGTTCCAAACTCAGATTTAGATTTACATTAAAGAAGTTTTAGTCTCAATGAGAGCATGCTCCAAGAGCTACGAGCAGAAGACAGCCCCTAAAAGCCTTCCTATCTCAAAGCTATGATTGATAATTTGTCTTGCTTCTTCATTTGCAGTCATTTTCACAGAATTTTTCTGCACACGCAGGAATTTCAGAATTCATCATTAGATTCTCATTGCATGTTTCTCTGTATGTTTCTCTGTTTCTCAAACTTTGAGTCATTTTTGCAGGACTCCCATATTCACTGATTGCTTTTTTTTTTTTTTTTTTAAAGACAGACAACTTAAATGTATTACAGAACTAAAAGACAGCCCACAGCAGCCCTTCTACGCTCTGGCAGTAAGGTGACTGGTATTTTTTTCTGAAAATGAATACCTGAATTCATGTTATTCTCATTGCTTACATTACTATACTGAAAATATAGTATCCACCAATCAAAGCAATAGACAACTCAGGACAAAATACCTGAAGTGATCCATTCAAGGTAAAGCTTTTGAAAATATAATTGAATTTTAATGATCTAACAACATGATTTTGAAAGTTTGAAATGCTTCTTTTTCTCTGGTTCAAGGGAAACCAGAAGAATGGAAGATCATAATCGCTTCTCAAACACCACTACCACCTCTAAGGGGAGAAGGAGAAACCTTGAATTCTCACAGGAAGAAAGCATGAAACTGCATTCTAACTTAATCTCCTATGCTTGCTTAAGACCTTCATTTCCAAATAAGTAATTTATACACCGATACAGTGAAATGTTAGTTGTAGAAATTATGTTTTTTTAGGGTAAAGCACACAAGTTAACACTGCCACAGTACGTATACTAGCAGTTCATTGCAATAAGCGAAGGAAGCAACCATCCAATAGAAAATAAAAGAAAATTTATGTGGCTAGAAGGTAATCACTCAACTGGGAATTCTGCCAGGGAATCAGGGTTAACAGTCCATGTCTTGCCATAGGATCTTCATCATATGTAATTATGTATATTGCCGTGTGAAATGCTCAGAATGAAAGCAGAAACTCCGGTAGTTCTGCATTTTACTCTGAACTTGAATTTCATAACAAATGCACCAGAAAAGAAAAGGATCATTTGCATTTATTGATGCTTCAAGGAAAAAGAGAAAAATAATAATAAATAAATGGTTGAACATTAAATTTTCATACTATTTTCAAGTGAAACCGGGTGCGGTTTATCTCATTCCACTCCAATTCAAAGTTAATTTTCTTAAGTGAGAACAGAACATAGAGTTTGCAGAAGCCTGTGTGAACAACATGGACATAAGTGCTCTGTTTTACAACTTGTTTAAATAACAATTTTAAATAGAACAGCAAAGGACTTCTGTGAATACCCCAGGACATCAGCTCAGCATGAGATTGTAAAGAATAATTAACTACAGCTAACCCTGCTAGCCTTATAAAAAGCGGGGGGTGAACCCAAATCTAGTTCATACAATTCCAAATATTACATCATGCCAGAGGAGGCTGTAAGGCTACGTACAGATGTACGTATCACACACACATATCTACATGGCATCCAGTGATCACACAGTGTCATGGTTTTATGATTTTTGGTTATCGGTATTCCACATTATAACGTCATGTAATGCACTGGGGGTTTGACTGTTGATGCTCAAGTTCCAGGCAACTGTCTGGAAGAGAACTCCATACCCCAGGGGCTTTGCAGTCAGAGAGGAGATATAACCCCAGACAAGGTCACCTGATGCGCTCTTCTTCTTCGTCAGGCTCTCCTCCCTGCTGCTCAACCAGACTGCACATCTCACCCCAGTGTTATGGCAAGGCCTTTCCACCTTTCGGACACTCTCTCTCGTTATATTTGATTTATTAGCTTTAATTCTGATTATATTGTATTATGGTGTGTTGCAGTCCAATACCAAATTTAGTAAATTCGTTTTGTTTCTCTTCAGATCATTGACGCTGTTTTTAATTATTTTGGGGTCCCCTGTTTCCCTTTTCCAGAGGTTTGCAAAATCCCTCTGCCCCGCTAGTCAAGGAACTGGGCCAAACCAGCCCGTAAACCCTTGACAAAGAGACATCATCGCCCTACATCTATAAAATGTATCTTCCAAGATGGCTTCTGAGTGCGGTCTCACTCAGAATGATGTATGCCCAGTACAGCCCTGACCTCAATGCCGTCAACAACTGAGAAGCACACACATGTGAGAAGAACATGCACATGCAGCACAAGCTTCTAGAATTCCTACTCTAGTTCCTACATACTTTAAAAAAAGTACTTATTTTTCAGACAGCGGTTCCCAAAAGTGGTTAAGCAGCCAGGGCCCTAAGGATGAGCCTATGTTTCCATCTGCTAAATATTTTTATAGATCTGTCTCCGGGGAACAAGCTCAAATACAGATGCAATCCAGGGATTGATAGAACCAGGAAGAAAACCAAGATCTCAAGTTTCACTTTTGAAATCTTTTTGGTTTGCTTGGGTTTAAATTAATTTTAGCAAATATAAGAATAGAAACAAAGAAATGTGGTCAGTTTCCAGGTGTCAGAGAAGTGTCGAGTGCACTGGCAACTAGAAGCCAATCTGCTGTTTCTCTGACTCAGCAGGCAACTCCATCAGCTTAGATTACTCAGGACCACATCAGCTCTGCTTTCCTGGCTCTTTTATCCAACTCTACCAACAATTATTGATCACTCTTGTATATAATTGTGCTTTAACCAGGCAGGCAGCTAAGTACCACACAACTGTGCGCTCACTTTCTGAACAAAGTGAAATGAGGAGAACAGGTACAAAAATGTGACAATAAAAATACCCATATGAAAATGCCAAGAGGAGCTGTGCATCAGTACCAATCACTTCCAAAGCAGCCTGGACCCCTTCATATGCTGCCAATATCTCTTTTTCATTGGAGTACAGCAGGCCTGGGATCCTTTGCATAGCTGACTCCAAAACCCCAGGGGTCGACCTTAAGTCTCCCCTGGGGCTCAAAGTCTGCCAAAGTCTCCAAGTGGGACCATTCTCCCTGGCTGCAGTGTAGAGCACATTTTTTACGTGTTGTTTTGCCCAGATTGGCCCAAGGACTACTGCAGGAACTATTTCATTTAATTTGTTCAAAGGCCTGTTGTTCCAATGTGAAATCAGTCTTCCAGGTAGCTTGACAAAGAGGATTACAATCTGACTGTAATTTGGTATATGCATTCTCCAAAAATCCACAACTCAAGTTTGTGTTTCCTGTTTACTAGTTGCTGGGGATATGGTAGTTATTTTATTGTTCCATCTGACAATGCCATTTTGTTCCTAAGAACTGGAATCTCCTGCGATGGTTCTTCCACTTTGCTTTATGACAAAACTAGCTTTCAGAAGGATTGGGATTACTTCCTCTGCTGTGTTGTCTGACACTGTAACAAGCTTTTGCCACTCAATTCCAGTTAAGCTCACTTAGGACTCCAATATAATTAGCTTTTGGGATCCCTCCATCCTTCCAGAAATACAGATGTGTTCTGCCCCTTTATAACTTGATGCCATTAGACTGTGAGCTGGTATACAGAAGAGCCTTATACTCCCATGGTTGTGATGTGCCAGGCCAATGAATCCATACAGTCCAAGAAACTCAACTGTCTCTTTCCTCCACCTGACTGGATGCAGGACCCTCCCCAGTCCTGGTTATCGTATTCACTACTCGATTCTCACGAATGCATATCAAAAGGAACAAACATCATCAGACCAACTTCTCTGTCCGGGATACTGTCCACTGGAAACTGGAGCAGACATTTTCCTAGAACATCTTTTTCAACTGTTCTTCCTTGCAACCCATGTACCCATGTCTTTAGTGTCAAGGCAGATTTTCCTTCACACTTCTTCATATCCTCTTCACTGTCACACAGGTAAAACCACACAGTGGCATACGGTGTGTACACACTATGTCTCTCTCTCAAACACAGGAATGCTTATTTCTAATAGCAGAGATACTGATCTGTACAGGTGGGGAAGAGGACAGGTCTTTGAATTGCTGGAACTCTCAGGACACTACCTCAACTGTGCGCACAGGGAGAATGACAATTTTTCTTCATATTGTCAAAGTAGGCTAGACATTTCATTTATCACTGTATTTTATTCAACTTTCCTGGCCACTGTTACCTGTGCGTTATCATAAGATGGTTGTGACAATTTCCACCACCACACAGCTCACAGGCACATGATATCACCTGGGTTTTGGGATAATTGATCATCACCATCCAAGTCAACATATACATCACTTCCAGCACAGTTAATCCTCACAGGTAGTGGATACATTTCTCCATGGTGTTCCACTTCCCCAGTTACATACCAGATCTTCTTTGAAGACCCTGACTGTCTGTCAAAAGTCCCCTTCATAAAGTGAAGGCTCATGTCCCTTTTTTAATTGCTTTGTCAATGCCTCTCTCCGTAGAGAAGGGTCTCAGCTGTCTGGTTTCACTGCCCACTATGTGTAGGCTACTGGCACCATTATCTAAGCATTGGAGCAGCAGGGTGACAATATGCTCACTTGGATGATGGCTGAAGTCTTTTTGCATATCTCATAGATCACTCATAGTTAGGACAGTTAGGGGTAGGATGGTTATTGCCTATTGTATGAGTTCTATTCTTCCTATTCTTGTGATGGCCCCGCTTCCTCCTTATCTTCTTCTTCCACTCTCATCTTAGTAGGATTTTGTCCTTACTAAACAAGATGACTTTCACAGTCATTTTTTTGTCTTGTGCATAGGGGCAACTGATACTGGCACAGGTTTGTTCTCTGGTTGAACTGCAAGGTTTGTCATGGGGTCTGAGGCAGCAGCAGGCCTGTTGTGGGGGTTGGAGCAACCACAGGGCTTGTAGCATTGTCATCAGATCCAGAGATCTCTTTCTCTTTTAAGTCTTAAACAGTGTTGAACAGAGCTCGGTAGGAATAGGCCAGGCCCCAGAACACTGCAGTCATGTGTGTCTCCCTAGGATTGCTTTAGTGACAACACATCTTTTTCATACGTTTTACTAGTTTTTCAGGATTCTGCAGTTGCTCAGCGGTGAAGTTCCAGAACACTTGGGGTGCCAGCCCATGCCATCCTACATTCTCTGTCACTCAGTCTCACGGCAGATCTCTGGGTGATATTCTTAAGTGGTTGTTTAACCTTACACAAAACCTGAAACACATTCAGTAGGCAAAGCAATAACATGTTGGTTTGAACATTTCCACTTGTCTCCCCCCATAGCCTGACTCCTTAAGGAGACAAACTAAAGACTGTAATCATTAACAATGTCTAAGATTAGGTTCTCAAAGTAAGATGATGACTGTAATATCAAATACCACACTAGTTTCTTGGCTGGTGTTACACTATACAGAAAAATGATAACCTTAATCCATCATCCTGAGATGGTAAACAGCACAACAGGGATGACAACTAACAAGAAAGGTACTAAACAGTATGGTTTAATGAAAAAAAAAACTCTGAAAGACCTCAGAAAATAAAAATAATATTGTGACCAGCAACTATCAACCTACTTTCACACTTGAAACAATTTTAACACACTCTGGTCAGATTTGCTGTTATCTCAACCCTTTGAGCCCCACTGGGTGCCAAAAGGACTCTTGTGGTTTAACGTGGCAGCAGATCAGCACCATGCAGCTGTTCACTCGCTCCTTCCCAAGTAGGATGAGAGAAAGGACTGGATACAAAATAGATAAAAACCATTTACTATGACAGAAAAGGAAAACAGGAACAGAAAAACAATGATGATTATATGGATTAATACACAACACAGTTACGTGCCACCCGCTGACTGACACACAGAAACAACACAACTGTCCACCAGCAGAATGAGGTCTCGCCACCCACCAATGGACCCCCAGCCAACTGCCAAGCAGTGGCCTGCCCCCAACCCACCACACACAGCTTTATGGCCTTCTGCACGATGTCACATAGTATGGGATAACCCTTGGCCAATCCAGGCCACCTGTCCTGGCTCCAACCCGCGCCATCATAGCGGGAGCTGTTCCCTGCTGAGCGGCTGGCCTGGCCCTGGGTGTGCATCCATCACTCAGCAACAGCCCAAACATCAGTTCGCTGTTCGGGCAGTCCAGCTAAGAAACCAGACAATAACATTAATTATATCAGAGTCATACCTTTCACACAATATTCACGGAACAACTGGATAAGATTTTTTGAAGACCAAATAAATACTGCAGATTTTAATTTTTTTTTTTTACACTTGAAAGCCTTGCTCAAACACACACACACAGACAAAAATGAACCATCTATTCAGAACTGAAATGTATTTTAAAAAGGATGTTTCAAAGAAACATGCAACACATTTGTCTTTACACGGGAACTATTAAAAGCTAAAAAGATCTTTTTGTAATACTTCAAGATACAGAACAATATGAAATTTCGATATTCTACTGGTTTTCTTTCAAGCACAGACAATTAGTGAAGGGTACTATAAATTAGAAATGTACGACTTTTCACCAAAAAGACAGTAATTGAGCCAGACTGCCACTCTTCTTTGACCACAGTTACTAGTGAAGTGGTTTTAAAAAACTACTACTCAATCTCCAAAGTAGTTTTGTGCTCTTATATCAATTGCCCTTGAGTCTGGAGAAGAGTCTGAAGAATATGATGCTTAAAATTAAAAACAAACAGGAAAAATAAAATAGGTCAAGATAACGTGGAAGATTTTTCACAGTCCTGCAAAAATAATATTGATCCAATTTACAAAATAAACATTGCTTAAAGGTTACCCTTTACTATCAGTGGGGCTGTTGCTTCATTATTCAACTTGAGAAAAATGACTGCATAAAACATAAACATAGAATCATAGAATGGCCTGGTTTGAAAAAGACCTCAAAGATCATCTAGTTTCAGCCCCCCTGCTATGTGCAGGATCGCCAACCACCAGACCAGGCTGCCCAGAGCCACATCCAGCCTGGCCCTGAATGCCTCCAGGGGTGGGGATCTACAACCTCCTTGGGCAACCTGTTCCAGCATGTCACCACTGTCTGTATGAGCTCCGGTTTCTGTTTAAGAAGTCCCCTTACCTTTTGCCTTTACTGAGAACTAAAATCAAAGTTTGTAAAATCAAAAATAAGTCTCAAGTCACAACACGCTTTTATTAACTTCTCCCAGTGCTAGAAGGAGTAAATGACATCAACTGTGTCAGGGAAATAGTTTGGCCATCTGACACAAATTTTCCTGTACCTTTTAATTGCATAAATTGTGGCTTTCTAGTAATTGACAGCCAAATAAGCATTAAATAGAATCGCCCAGGAGCCTACCTGGAAACACACAATAGCCAGAATTCTACTCTGAATTCCACCCTGAGCTGCTCTGGTAGCAGAATGAGCTGCTTGAAACTGAGGGGAGCCATTGGCATACTTTTCTACCCACCTGCCAATACACAGTCTGCTGCCACGAAGACAGATACAACAGGGGCACTGCACACTGGAGAATAAAGAGAGCATTTAGCATGTAACAGCAGCCATGGTTTAGTCCAGCATTTCTGTCTGAGTTCCTGGGTGAGAGGTGAAATGGTTGGATGTTGTTCCACATTGCAGCCTGTGGAATGTGCTTGGCTGTGCCACAGCCTGCAGCCCGAAAGGACCACAGATCCTCAGCTCTGCCACAGCAAAGATCCAGAGAGGTGGTAAAACAGCCACAGAAGAGGGTTTGAAAGCCTGGATATCAGTACTTGCTCCTTACATCACATTGCCTTTTGCTAATCCAGTTTTCCAGGGAAACAATCGGCCTACAAGCAATACTGTATGCCCTGCTGGAGCACAACTGGCTGGTGGATCATGCCCTTCAGTTTGGAGAGAAAACTGTTGCTCCTGCATGTATCACATTCCCTTCCCGAGGACAGGGAATAATTACAAATTGATTGTCAGTGACCAAAGCTGACATGTTATAAATCACAGACATTACGAACACCCTTTTAACAGGAGTAATATAAGGTGATGTAGTCCTTAAGTACACCTAGTTCCCTTCTAGCAGCTGGGCCCTAAAAATCTTTTTACTTGATATTACTTTAAGCTAATGGAAGTGTTTCTAATTTCTCTGAGAGCTACAACATATAAGCAGAAATAAAAGTATACCAAGAAGTCAGCCTTCACCCTTTGGGTTAAAAATGTAACCATTCAACTTTAGATAACTGAATTAAGCACATCTCACTTTCATCTCAGATTTTCCTTTATTCATAGGCAGTTTCTGGAAACATTTTTTTCACAGAATGGGTTAGGTTGGAGGGAATCTTAAAGATCATCTATTTTCAACCCTCATGCCATGGACAGGGCTGCCACCCACCAGATCTGCGAGCCCAGATACCCGTCCAGCCTGGCCCTGAATGCTTCCAGAAATGGCGCATCCACAGCTTTTCTGGGCAGCCCGTGCCAGTGCCTCACCACCCTCTTCGTAACATTCTTTATCCACCAAATAGCCCACTCTTCAAATCCATTTATCTCCAATTTAGAGATAAGGATGTGGTGTGAGATCATGTCAAAGGCCTTGCAGAAGTCCAGGTAGACGACATCAGATGCCCTTCCTTTGCCCTCTGATGCTGTCACTCCATCACAGAAAGCCATCAGATTGGTCAGTCATGATCTGTCCTCGGTAAAGCTACGCTGGCTGTCTCAGATCACCTCCACATTCCTCACGTGCCTAAATATCTCTTCCAGGAGGATCTGCTCCATGGCCTTCCCAGAGATGAGGCTCAACACCCTGTAGTTCCCCAGATCTTCCTTTCTCTTTCTGGAATATAGGAGTGATGTTTCCCTCTTTCCAACCACCAGGGACTTTGCCTGATGATCACTATTTTTCAAATACGATGAAGAGTGGCTCACCAACAGCTCAGCTATCTCCTTCAGAACCCTGGAATAAATGCCATCCAGCCCCACAGACTTGTATACGTTCAGCCTCAATTCAGATTCAGCCCTTTTTTAAAAAAAAGAAAAAACAGTGTATGACAGCCTTTGCTCCCAGAAGGCAGATGCTATTTTCCAGCTCAGCTTGTTGCACTGCCCAGTAGAGGGACAGAAGGTAAAGCATATTTACTCTAGGCTTACAAAGAGGAAACGCCTGAATGCAGCTGCACCCCCTAAGACCAAAAACCGTAGGACACACCTGTAAGCAGCATAGTTGGCTCTCACAGGACCTCAGAAACCATCTGCCACAGTTCAAATACAAAGATGTAGAGATGATAGGCAGCAAGTGATGAAACCAAAAATACTCTGACAGTGGCCTCATCCCATCTGTTAGGAAGAGCTGTAACCACAGCCCTCGCCCCAGCAGCTCCACCAAAGCAGCAGCAACAAGAGAGCACAGACTTTTTCTGCTGCTGCTATTTGCAAATCTGTGTATAAATACCATCTGATTCACGTACATACCAAAATAACACAAGAATAAAGAAATTAAGCTGAACGACTGTATGCTCGGGAGAGAAAGTCAGAGTGTTTGCCAGAAGCAAAACATTATTTTATCAACTTTCTCTTTTGCACAGTGCACGTGTATGAAAGCGTAGTAAGAGCTATAGATGCTTCTTGCTGTAGAGCAAACAATCTGCTTATTCTGACGCTTCAAAGGGAAAGATATACACTGTTGTCATGGTTTTATGATTTTTGGTTATCAGTATTCCACATCATAACATCATGTAATGCACTGGGGGTTTGACTGCTGGTGCTCAAGTTCTGGGTGCCTGTCCGGAGGGGGAGAACAACTACATTCCCCAGTGGGCTTTGCAGTCAGCGAGGAGATGTAACTTCTGTCAAGGTCAACTGATGTTCTCTTCTTCACCTGTGCTTCTCCGTCTGCTTTCCTCCATCGGCTCAACAGGACTGCACTTCTCACCTCAGCGTTGTGGTGAGGCCTATCCACCTTTCACACACTCTCTCTCTCATTATATGTTGCCGATACTATATTTAGTAAATTAGTTTGTTTCACCTCAGATCATTGCTGCTGTTTTCAATTATTTTGGGGTCCCCTGTTTCCCCTTTCCGGAGGCGTGGATCTGTGGATCCCTCTGCCCCACCAGTCACGGAACCGGGCCGAACCAGCCCATAAACTGTTGACAGCTGTGATGCAACTCCCAAACTGCAAATGTTAAACATTCTGTCACAACCTCATCTCTGTCCTACTTAACATCAGTTTAAGGCCTTCCCACTCCCCATAGGCATGAACTCCTGAGAACATGTTAATATTGAAGCTGGCAAGTAGCACTCATTAGTGTGTTGTTTTTTTTTAAAAGGCAAACGCTGACTTTTGTGCAGTTAGCAAATGAATTATAAAGGAGCTCAATTTATGAATGAGAATTTTTAAGTATCTACCAAATACAAGGAAAGAAAATGCCTGAAATAATGCATCGCCCGCAAACTGCTCACATCAATTCCTACACAGTCAATATTATGGGTATTCAATTGCTCACAATGTATCTTCTTACCCAAGGCAGGGTGACCAAAATGCTTATACGTAATAGAAAACAGTCACATTTAACTCCACAAGCAATAAATTATGGTGGAATTAGGGTCCACTTCAAAGGCAATTCTAATTAAGTGTTAAGAATTTCTAATTAACGAGTTTCAAATGTCAACAGCATGAATTTCTCATATTCTAAGTGAATTTGCAATTCCTCAAACACATTTGATGGAAAGTGTACTGCATATGAACAATTATGCCAATAGTTAAAATATCTGCCTAACATTAAGATTAAAGAACATTTTAAGTAACTACGGCTATAGCCATGAAAATGACAGAAAAGAAAAAAATCAGAAAAAGATATCCTCAGCTAGTATATAAAGCTCCACAATAACAGATGTTTGCACTTTGATTATAGCACCCTTAAAATTCAGAGATACCAAATTTGTTGGAGTCAATCAAACTGGGTACATAAAATAAATAAACGTGTGTCTCCAGGGGAAAAATAGATGCATAACTTCTAACACATCAGTTAGCATGCAACTTTGTGATACCCTGTAAAAATGCTACAGCTAATGTTTTCTTTGACAGGACTGAAGGGTAAGTCTGCTGGGAAGGAGCCTCAGGAGGTCTCCAGTCCAACCTCTGGCCGTAAGTAGGAGCAGCTGGGAGCTCTGACCCAGGTTGCTCAGGGTTATGCCCAGTCAGGCCTCAAAACTTGCAAGGATGGACACGGAACAAACCCTCTGGACAAGCTGCACCGCTGACAGAAAATAATGTTTCTTCATAGTCTGAACCTTCCTCCTTCTACCATTCCCTTTCCCCTGCAGTTCATGCCCTCCAGCTGGGATGCAACCACCTGACCACAGCCCTCTGAGCTGATACATCCAGCTCAGCTTTGCACATCTGACTGTGCCCAATCCCTGCTGCACTTACTGTAACTTGGATACAAGAACATTGATGCAGACAGCTGGAAGCCTTGCAGACGCTGAGATGAACAGTTCTCACTTCCCTTGCCCACTACTCAAGTCACTTTATATCACAGAAACCAAGACAGCAGCTAAAGCATGCATCACCCTCAGGTGATTCCATGCTGATTATTTCCAGTCATCTCTTTATTCATGGTGCCCAGAGGCCTGGTCCCAGAAGACTGGCTCCATGATTTTTTCTGTGGACTGAAGGAAGGTCAACTGTCCCATAGCTCTTATTATTTTTGACACTCCCTTCAAGCCTGAACTCGTGCTGAGCTTTGGCATTCCTGGTGCTGTCCCTGCATGCCTGCACGATATTAGTGTTCATTCTTTGCAGCCTATCCATGCTTCTCCCTCCTGTGATACTACTATTTTTGAACTGTAATTCAGCCATTAGAAGTCCACTTGCCTTATGATCTGCAAAGGGATTAAAAAACAATTGGACTTTTCTTCTACAAGCTTGTTTTTCCAAGACACATTAAGCACAAAAATAAATATTTGTAGCAAATTCTGGCTGCAAATGTATTTGTGCTCTATATTTTATGCAGCTCTAAATTATGGGTTTCCAATCCCCATACTCAAGACAGAATTTCCATTCTTCTGGTAGTACCTGGCACAGGTCACTGTCAAGAAAAGAACCTCAAACCAGGTGAGCCACTGTCTGAAATATATCAATGTTGTTTTGCAGCACTTTACTCCCAGTGATTCACTGCAGAGGCAAATGAGACCATCACCAAAGTTGGCATGGACTTCAAATGATACCTTCAGAGCCCACTTCCTTTGTTTTCCTCAATTATCGCAAAATCACAGAATGGCTTGGGCTGGAAGTGACCTCAAGGATCATCAAGCTCCAAACTCCTGCGACAGGCAAGGCCACCAACCTCCCCATTTAATACTAGACCAGGCTACCCAGTGCATGAACCAGAATGTTGGCTTATTGTTATTTTCACAAAGTACACCACGCTATACAATAAACCATACATCTCTACTATAGCTGTTCAACACTAGCCTGCAACAGAAGTGCTCTATGGAAATGCATTTGACGGAATCGTGTGTGACTGTTAAATGTGCCCCTGCTGTGTCTTTAAATCCTCATTAGTGTTCTTTAAGTCAGTGCACCTGATTATACATCGCACAGCAGGAAGATCTAACAAAGTATTGTTATTTGAATTATCTTTTTATAACCTAGCATCTCATTCCCATTAAAAATGTATAGTGACCTAACCCATGTCAAGGCTCTCAAGAAATAAATAATGCACTGAGATAATTGGTTGTTTGCCATCATACATAGTCTTTATTGCGTGTCAAGCCCTGAGTCATACTAATATATTTAACGTTTCTCATTAGAACATAATAGGAAATTGTGCCTGTATAAATCACATATTTCTTCCCAACACGTGGCTCAGTTACACTGTGTAAAACAGTGGAAATGATTTCCTATCTACAACAGCTATGTCTTGTGTAGAGTAAAATGTTTCTATTAGATTTACTTTGTGCCATCAGAACTGGATGGGTTAAGCTGCTCATATTTTAAAGCAATGACTTCCACACAGGCATAGAGTATTATATGCACTGAAATGTGTACCACATCCTTCTGAAGAGACCTGGACCACCAACATTAATACTGTGACAGACAGCCAACATCATCATTCTGGATGCTGAAATTCAATAAACATTATTAAATTATTCTAACCACTAAAATCACAACTGTAGTGGTTTCACCAGTAGTGTTATCAGACTGAATGATGCAGGACACAAATCTAAACAGTAATTCCCTCCATCAACATAGATGATTAACAACAGTGCTTTCCATGTTGAAAGTTCATGCCAAGTCACTGGGTTATACGTATGAGTAAAATAGATCTTTAAGAGCGATACGTTTTTTCTTAAAATCACTCCTCATAAGGCTTAAAGAATTAAAAATGAATTAAAGAAGGCTAGAAGAATGTATGTCAGGTACCCAACTCATGTTTCGCGATGGAAAGAACCGAAGTTGTGTTACTGTTGGGGACACTCTGGCACAAAGCAATCACAGGGTCTCCCTCGATGTTTTCATAGAATCACAGAATGGCCTGGGTTGAAAAGGACCACAAAGATCTCTTGCTATGTGCAGGGTTGCCAACCACCAGACCAGGCTGCCCAGAGCCACATCCAGCCTGGCCCTGAATGCTTCCAGGGATGAGGCATCCACAGCCTCCTTGGGCAACCTGTTCCAGTCTGTCACCACCCTCTGAGTGAAAAACTTCCGCCTAATATCTGACTTAAATCTCCCCTGTCTCAGTTTAGTACCATTCCCCCTTGTCCTTTCACTATCAACCCTCATAACAGTCATTAAACTGTTGAACTCCCAGTGCGCATGTGTGCACATTATGTATGTGGTGGTATGCTTCACATCGTCTGAGGACACTGATAAATTCTGCATTTCAAGAATTATGGAAAAAAAAAAAAGCACAGTAATTATAGCTCCTGTTTGGTGCCAGGAACAATAATAAATTATCCACTATTAAGAGCAAATTGCGCAAGTCTGACTATCATCATTTATCCTCGAGTTTAAAATAGTCTCTGCACTATAATTCAGACTTTTTGTTTTGTTTTGTTTTAAATAATGACTACACTTTGTGAGCAGCCATTTGTCTTAGAAAAGGTAGGGAGAGAAATTAGTTTCCAACCTGAAAGCCTATTCACTGATTCAGTAGATTATATTTGTTATTCTAGAACAGTTCATTAGATATTAACCTGACTACACCAAAACTAGCTAAATAAAAAAATCACTTTGCTGATCCAAGGAGTAGTTCTCAGCAACTACTAAATTAATTCAAAAGATCAATGTTAACACTGCTGTGGCTATATACAATTATCAATCCTGGTAACATCCTATCCAGGCAAAGCAAACCTTTTAGAACAGGTTAGCAAATAATCCTTTACATTTTGGGCATCAGCAGCAGCCATACACTCAAAGACAAAGGTTTATACCCGAACTGCAGAACTTGTAATTCTTGCAACTTGGATAGTATTTAAGTATATTGTGTGCCAATCATCTTGAAGAGCCTACAAAAAGGTCAATAACTACTATCTGTGAAGGTCTAAATCTCGGCTGGCTACATGAATCATCCCACAGTGTTCTAAGCCATCCAAGTCAATTTGGACTGGAGAATGCCAAGCTTCACATCTCACTGGAAAGAATTATGGGCCCATCACGTTAAGAGTAATAAGTGATCTTGAAATGCAATCTCAGAAAAAGTAAGGGGCACAGGCACTTCTTTGTTACATCACAATAAGCAGTAGCCGTTTCATCTTTTTAACCCTTCAACATTTCTTAAACTTGTGAAATTTTCAAAATGAAAGTCTTGGGAATTTTACCTAAAAAAAGATCAGTTTAAATACCAACCACATCTTGTCAGCACGTAGGTTCCTTAGCAAATGCAGCATTATCTCCACACGTGAAAAACATGCTTTTATCTACATCACCTAAAATGTATGCAAATACCTTTAGGCCTATGTTTGAAAAAGAAAAAGGAGATATCTCCCTGAAACTAACATATTATTTTGCACACCAATCCTTCACACAACATATCTGCCAGGAACAACTGAAAAACCATACCTTACAACATACATATATCTCATGGAAAGTTGTTCAACACGGCAAAGCGCAAGGTCTTGCACTTGGGCCGGAGGAATCCCAGGCATCCATACAGACTGGAAAGAGCGGCCCTTGAGAGCAGCTCTGCGGAGAAAGACCAGTGGGTCTTGACAGATGAAAAGCTTAACATGAGCCAGCAGTGTGACCTTGCGGCTCGGAAAGCAAATGGTACCCTGGGCTCCACCAGAAGAGGGGTGGCCAGCAGGGACAGGGAGGTGATTGTTCCCAACTACTCTGCTCTTGTGAGGCCCCATCTGGAATACTGTGTCCAGGTCTGGAGCCCCCAGTACAAGAAAGACAGGGAGCTGTTGGAGGGGGTCCAGAGAAGAGCCACAAAGATGATCATGGGACTGGAGCACCTCCCCTATGCGGACAGGCTGAGGGAGCGGGGCTTGTTCAGCCTGGAGGAAAGAAGGCTGTGGGGTGACCTCAGTGCAGCCTTTCAGTACCTAAAGTGAACCTACAAACAGGAGGGGAATCAACTCTTTGAAAGGGCAGATAACAGCAGGACAAGGAGAAATGGTTTCATGTTGAGGGAGGGAAGATTTAGGTTGGATGTCGGGGAAGTTCTTTACAGAGAGTATGCTGAGATGCTGGAACAAGCTGTCCAGAGAGGTTGTGGATGCCCCGTCCCTGGAGGTGTTCAAGGCCAGATTGGATGGGGCCCTGGGCAGCCTGGTCTAGTATTAAATGGAGAGGTTGGTGGCCCTGCATGTGGCAGGGGGGTTGGAGATTCATGATCCTTGAGGTCCCTTCCAACCCTGGCCATTCTGTGATTCTGTACCAAGACATGTAGCGTGTGGGAGCTCTTGTAATTGCAGGATTCCTTCAGACACCACTCTTAGCATCCTCTCTCCTCTGTCTTGGGGTTCTTGTATTAAATAACACACTAGAAAGCCAAGAAGATGAAGTCAACTCTTCCCTTCCTCACCTTGCTCCTATCGTACTTAGAATTTTAACCTCAGTCTGAGAATCATTACAGACACTTTTAATCACATACACCTGGTGTGATCTTGAATTTATTTACTCTAAAGACCTCAACAGGGAGAATTCAGAGTCACAACAGTGGAAGAACCTTTTAAAACACTTTCTAATGTACTCTATTACTGTAAAAGACTCACTGGTCTCTGATTCCATCAGGCCACCACATGGGTGGACCCCAGCAAATATAAACAAATGCCCTCCCTTGCAGTAACTATCACTGATAAGAACTTGTGACTAGACAAAAATAACCAGTTTACTAGAAACCCAGACAGAAAAAGAAACAGTGAAAAAAGAAAATCTAACTTTGTGCTTGAATTGATAAATAATAGTTGCTATCCAGCATCCAAAGTAAAGTCAACAGAACTAATTTCAGTGTGCACTGCGGAATTAAGAATGGAGTACAGCATATTTAGTAGATGGACTAGGAATTGTCCATCACTTTTGATATCAACAAAAACAGAAACTAATCCTGCTGTCAGAACACTAAATTCAAGAGCTTTTTTTTTTTTTTTTTCAATGGCCTTCCTACTGACAGGAAGTGGTATAATATTAAGCAAATAAATGTGTGTTTTTATACAACACAGTATGAAGAATTATTTACCCAGACTTTTCAAAAAGTAGCAGCAGTTGATGCCAGATTAACACAACAGGATTCTTAAAGCTGCATATAGCTCATAGAAACCAGAAAGTAAGGACATAATTCATTGTTTCCAAAACTTGTTACGCCCAACAGTAAATCTCTTCCTTCTGGCAAATGGTGGTAAGTAGCCTTGATACATAAACTTCTACACATCAAAGAGTGATGGCACATACATATTCTGAGTAAAACAGAAGGCAAACTCTTGCCTGAAGCCAAACACATAGTTGAGAAGCACACAATGGAAGCTGAGTGCTATTATTACCAACTACATTTAACTGATCTACCTTTACAGAACTTCATTCATATTCCGTGCTGAAAAGATATCTTCAACTGAGGTATGGGGAAAAATAAAAAAATAAAAAAATAAAAGAATAAACAAACAAACAAAAAAAACCAAAAAAACAACAATCAAAATGAGTGAACAAAATAAAACAAAACCTTATTTTTTATTAAAGTCTGAATTAAATTTTAGTCTGAATTAAAGTCTGAAGTTAAATTCTGAATTAAATTCTGAAATTAAAGTCTGAAACTTTGATGTTAATGATGCCAACTGTATCCTGGGCTGTGTTAAAAAAGGAGTGGCCAGCAAGGAGAGGGAGGAGATTGTTCCCCTATACTCAGCTTCTCTGAGGCCCCATCTGGAGTACTGGGTGGAGCCTGAGTCCAGGCTGGGGGCCCCACTACAGGAAGGATGCAGAGCTCTTGGAACGAGTCTAGAGGAGGGCCATTCAGATGATCAGAGGGCTGGAGAATCTCTCCTATGAGGAAAGGCTGAGAGAATTGGGCTGGTTCAGCTTGGAGAAGGCTCCAGGGAGACCTCATTGTGGCCTTCCAGTACTTGAAGGGAGCATATAAACAAGAGGGGGAAAGGCTGTTTATGGGGATGGAAAGCGACAGGACAAGGGGGAATGGTACTAAACTGAGATGAGGGAGGTTTAAGTCAGATATTAGGAGGAAGTTTTTCACACAGAGGGTGGTGACGCACTGGAACAGGTTGCCCAAGGAGGTTGTGGATGCCCCATTTCTGGAGGAATTCAAGGCCAGGCTGGATGTGGCTCTGGGCAGCCTGGTCTGGTGCACATAGCAGGGGGGTTGAAACTAGATGAACACTGGTCCTTTTCAATCCAGGCCATTCAATAATTCTATGATTCTATGATTAATATTAAAACATCTTCCCAACGTAAGCCACTACAAAATTACGAAGGTTCTAAATTTTTTGAGATTACCATTATTGCCACTACAGGAGTAAATAGTAGGTGAGCTTGATTTATAAATGCTTTCCATATACTTAAATACATAGCTCTTAAGATAATTACACAACCTCTTCACAGCCTCTTTTATCGAGCCATGACTTATCAGTAGATAGCATATTTTTACTGTGTAAAAGCCATATTTTCAAAGAGAGATGTACAGCCACTTGCCATTCCTAAAGAACTTCACATGAACTGAGTAAGACAGCACGTTAAAAGGATCCAGATTATTCTAAAGAAAAGTTTGGCTCCTTGTACGCCAATAGCCAGGATTATAAAATCTCTGACTCTTTCTGCATATAAAAAAAGATTATCCTTGCTCTCTGCAGAGATTATTAAGGCAATTCACTTGTTTTACATTCAGTGATAGAATAAACTCCACTGTCATGATGCCTGGAGCTCCCATATCTCATCCATTATGTAAATCTCCACAGAGTAGTTCAGCAAACATCATCTCAGTATCCCTGCACTTAATAAGACTACCTACACATCTAAGTTAATTTTCAGTTTCTTAAGACCAACAGAAGCTCTTTATTTCTTAATTTGCAAGACACAGTCTTATCATCTGTCCTCCAAGAATAACCACCAAAGCCCAAGCCCACACAGTTTTAAACACAACTCAGACTTAAATTCAAACACACGTGTACTGGGGGGGACATCATCTCCCTAAAAGACAGGAAAATACAACAAAGGCACTGGGATTGCTTTTAATCTCACTATTTCTAGGACAACATCTTTTTTGTTGTTTTTCTTCCTCTGGATTTTTTTGTGAGTTTTTTGTATGCTTTTTTGATATCCTGAAGTTTCTTCTCTGCTTTTTAATAACACTGAAATGTTCTTATATGACTTAGGAATTCAAGAAGAGAACCCGCACATCTTTACATATGTTCAAAAGCTAAGGTTTTTTCTTTTCAGTTGAGCTATGCCTACACATCCCTCACATCTGACTGTAGGAATCACAGCTGTAGAGGACTGCTATCAAACTGAACTGAAGCAATAACAAAAAAACTAGGTAAATAGCAAAGTTCGAAAGAAGGTGACAACCTCAAAAGCAGAAAACTTGCCCTTTCATGACTCATCACTACACCCATGAACAAGAAAGGCTTAATGAATCACCAAGACTACATCTGACATGCCATGTGGGAAGCATACAAGCAGGGCAACACTTAGATTAATACCAGGAGCTTATTTTCTCCTTTAGACACATGTCCTTGGGTATATGAAATACCGTATTCCTCACAATCATTATTCAGCTCTGTGAGCAGTAGATATCAGTATTAAAATAACTGCTTTCTCCTTACATGCTAGCTACTGAACTCTAACGCATTACTCTGTGCCTTCCTGTGAGAAGTGACAAATTGCACTGTTTGATATTATTCTCCCCACGACATGCGAAAAATATACATTTATTTCTAGCATTCAGCATATATTGTCAAGTAGGTAGGAAAGGGAAAGCAGTAAAGTACATGTAGTATTTCCATTTCTGTTTCAATGTTTCTTAATCAGTATGACTGTGCAGACCAAGACCCATATTTTTTCCCTTCTTGTTGGGAACTAAAGATTAACTTCCAATTGCAGTTAGCTGTGCTGCTTCATGGTAGTGAAAAAAAAAATCCCTCAATAAAAGTATTCTTATTTTCCAGGTAAGCACTTAAACTCTGATAACTAATGACTGGAAATGGGCAATTAAGAAACAAGGGAGAATTAGGTTCTGTAAATCTCTGGTTTCAACTTGTTTTATTTGATGGACAATGCCCAACTGAACGGTATTCGGCTTCTTGGAAACAAAGAACCTGAGAATATGAATTTAAACATTTTTCTCCCCACTTTGGTAATTTGTGTCGTACTTCTGAAAATACATCAAAATGGTCTTGTCAAACTGCTTGGAAATTAAATGCCTTGTACTTCTCTCTCTGGAGTACTATAAATTTAGTCATTATTAGAATTAGTATAATTGTTCTTTAAGTGCTCCAGGAATAAAAGGTGAAATGAGCTAAGTGGCTGCTCTTTTATTCCCATGAGGACGTGTTACAGCAGAGAAGTCAGAATACAAGAGCAGAGATGCTCAGTGATGCTCTGAAAACCCACAGACTGGAGAGAAAGTCTTGCAGAGCAGAGCCTCGTATGCTCATGATGTCTGGGCCAGCATATTTTTCAGGCAGAAGACGTCCAGTGGGAAGAACTGCCCTCTGGAGATGCCTACTCCTGCCTGTCAGCTCGCTGATGACAAGAACCTTCAGCAAAATCACTGAGTTAAAAGTGAAAGGATCCAGGCATTTGCAATCCAGCTCCCTGTGGACTCTGTCCCATCACTTAGGACTAGTCTTCATCAGCAGCAAGGATAAAAGAATCAAAGTAGCTAGTTTGAAAACGGCATGAAATACAGATAGAAATACAGAGTGCCACCCCAGCTAGTAGGCTTCTATGGCACTCAACCAGCAGCACCATCAGCCTGTCTCCATCAGCAAGCACCAGCATGCAACAGGAAAGGACCTTCTCAGTGAGACAAGCTTTTCTGAAGACGCCCATAGCCCATATCTTTTGGGGGATTTAATTTTGCTTAGACCAAGAGAAATCAGAGCATGTGAGATAAGCTTTTAGAGAGCATCTCTCAGTTTAGCTCCTGTCAAAAGCAAGCCAGCATGCGCAGCCCACAGCCAAGCTAGCACTCACCAAATCACAGAGACAAGATTCACGGATGCTCTTCCTGATCTAAGCTATAACAGTAATACACTCAGTTCACTTTCCAGCTCCCGTTCAAACTAGCTTTCACCAAAACCCAAACTAGCCTATGGTTTGGGTGATGGATCATTCCAGGCATATTTGATAACCATGGGGACAAACCTGTAGCAATACAGTCCTACCAAACACTCCAAGTCTGTCCCCTCGAGCCACCGCACACAGCCTCCTGCCAGAGCCCACCACTTGCAGCAGACACCCTCTGCTTTCACACAGCCGCCAGAACTGAGGAAATGTTCAAGTCAGGATTTCTGAACTTGATTTTCATGCTGCTTCCATCATAATACAGTCTTTAAGATGGTTTCAGAGACCACAGGAGGTTACAGCATCTGTTTCACTTTCTCCCAGGAGGCAGGGACTCTGTAGTACGTTTCCTCTCCCTCTCCCACCATCATTAACACAGCCAAGCTGACTCCTTTCAAAGTCCCAAAAACCGCTATTAAAGTTATCTGCATTATAAAGCAATCTGTCAATTTACATTCACTATTTAGTTTTTTCTAACTGTTCTCAGCTTTGGTTAGACTTTTCAAAGTGAAGGGTTTCTTTGGCTTTTACTCCTAAATGAATTCCAAAAGAAAACACTGAACAAGCAAAGTAATGGTTACAGAAAGATATTCATTACAGGAAGAACTTAAGCTAAAAAGGTCAAGTAATCATAAAGCAAGCTTTACAATCAACAGTAATTAGTAATGTGATAGATGTCAACACATTTACTAAATGAAATAGAAAGGAGACACCTACTAACTTTCAAAAGAAGTTTAACAGGCACTCCACTATACTGAGTTATGTGAAATAAATCAGACCCTTAAACACATCTTTCCCGTACATCCACAATTTACTAGCTGGCTCATTATTGCCGGATAGCATTTTGTAGAGCAATGATCTGGGCGACAACAGCAAGATTTACCTTTACAGTATGCTGTGATTTAGTAATCTCAGCAACGCACACTGTGAAAATAACTTGCTTATTAGAAATATTCCATAGTCTGGTTACACTGTCAATTCTAGACCAATCGCTCTCACGCAAGCTACACTGCACTACAGTGTGGAGCTGCTGCTTCGCCCCGTGCCATCTTACACAAATATTGCTGCCTTTCTTTTTTAATGCAAATCTCCACTTCTCCAGTTTACAAAACATATTTAATAAATAGGATTGTCATTCAAGAACTATGGCAAAGTTGATGCACCTGAATCATCCCACAGCTGTTCCAAGCAGAACAGAAACCTGTGCAGCCACCAGGATGCAAGCCCCACAACACCACCACTGAGCAGCTGATAAGCCAAAGACATTTCTCTGATTCTTAGCAAAGCCTCCTGGACAGCTCTGCGCTGACAACTTGAAAACACAACCTTATTTATTATATATAAGAACCTCTTTACTTATTGATTTTACACTGAAGTTTGAGGCTTTTGTAGTAGAATAGGCTTTGACATGGAAGGCCTAATCCCCCCATCCTTCCATAGCCCTTCTGAAGTTTGAGGGTACAGAAAAACCACAGCTACCTTTAACCACTACTTTGTATTCTTCTGAAGTAACACTTCCGCAAATACATTTTTGTTTTTGATATGAGTTTTAAAGCAATGGTTATGATCTTTCATAGACCTCTATCCCCAGTCCACACCGGCAGGAATAAAATAAAAGCACAAAAGCCTCAAAATTAAAATCCAACTTGGTTTAAACCAGGTCAGGTCACAAATCAAACACCAAGCGTGATTAGTCCCTAAGTCTGATGAACTAGTTTTATGTGTATTATATGTGGGTGTGTTTTGGATACTTGCCCCAAGCCAGCTGCTGAAGAGCACTGTAAACACAGCAGAACAGTGGGGAAATGAATAGAACAGTGCCAAAACCCAATGTGCTGCATATGATCATTTTAAGGGACAGAACAAGACAGAGCATCTCTGCTGCATCTCTTTTTTCTAAATATAAGGTTTTGGAAAAAGTAAAATTTTCCTCCCACGTTACCATTTCAGAGTCCTTTATGTCTTTAAACGATTAAAAGTAAATGCAGCTCTATTCAGTGTATATGACTGGACCCCAAACAACAAACACCCTGCTATCTGTTTTAGCTGTTAAACATCCATTAAACAGTAACCACCAACGGATTGCTAAGGGACGGATATCAAAAAATGCTACCCAGCAGATGAAACCCAAAAACTTTCCAGGCTTTGTGCCCTGCTCAATATGGCCAATGGTCATTTTTAAGTAGTCGCTTGTTATATTGTTTTATCCAAGCTATTAATAATCATAATGAATTGAAACAAAACATCAAACTGCAGCCTCTTCGCCCCAGAGTAATCTACATTGAAAAGAACATGACAGATACTTCTATCTGCAATCATACTCCACTAATCCATTGAACGCTGTTAGATGTGGAAGACCACTTAAGAGCAGTCATTTCCTTTATAGAAAAAGTGCTTGCAACAGATACAGAAGAGAAAGCAGATAACAAAAACCAAACACACTGCCACACTGCTACCAGTACTGTGACAGGAAAATATAGAATGAAGTCCAACAAGACCAAACTCCATTCAAAAGGGCAGCTTCAGGGATACATCAGACAGCTCAGCGACTTGCCCAGTCTACTGTGTGGAGTTGTTTCTCCCCATGGGCAGGACTTTATATTTTCTTCTGCTGACCCGGGTGAGTCTCCTGCCAGCCCATTCGCCCAACCTGAACAGCAGCCCTGCTCTCACCATGTCAGCAACATGCCCTCACTCTCACACCTCCTCCCTGCACGGGAGTTGAGGAAGGTGACGCTGAACCGAAATAGCTGGACAAAAGTTTTCTCTTTCTTATGAAGAGATGACATGCTGGTTACATTCTCCCTTCTCAGGTTTGTCACATGGACCTCTTCAAGAAAATAAGCAGTCGGCTCCTACCACCAATGAATTCAGTATAATTCTGTGTGTTGCATCACATTTTTTGGGCTTGACCTTAAATAATTCAGAATGTCATTAAGTCTGATCAAAGGAGCTGTCCAGAAGTAGGCTGTCCATAAAACCACAGCGTGACTGAGAGACTGCACCCAAGACTGCTCACTGAAAAGGCAGGTCTGTTAATCTAAGCAACTTCATCTCCCCTCATCTGTCCTTCAGCTAAGCTTTCTGACCATCTTTCAAGCCTACCCGCTTCTTTTGGCCCGAAGTCTCAATATTGTTGCTTAGGACCTTTGGAGCTCTAGCTCCTCCCTACCAGTTAGCAAATTCCTCATCAGCTTCTACACCTGGCTCTCTTCTTTATAAATTCACATTCCATCAATGTAGACTGAAAAATGTAAATCTTAAATGCCATATTCAACAAAGAACTGAATTTCTGGATTCAGACACTGCTACAGACAACACAGAACCATTCCGATATGCACGCATGCCATCAAGTTTGTCATGCATGTTTCTTACTTTGCTGTGAAGGATTCATCTGACATTATTTTATGAAAAATAAAACATTAAGTCCATATTTCATCCAAAATTACATATATGGCTAGATGTCAGTTATTTACACAAAAGTAAATTTACACACATCGTGATACAGTTTGAGGGAGACCATCAAAGAGTTTATAAATACTAATACTGCATACAGATGATGCAATTCAAGATCTTTATAGTACCAATGATATATCAACATACTCATCCCATATTAATAGAAAAATCTTGGTTTTCAAAACTTATTTAGCCAAGCAGCATTTTCACAGCTGTACAATAAACTGAAAACCAGGGTGCTGGTTGAAATCCTCCAGTCTCCTCCCCACTGGAGTCAGAATTGTATCAATTGATCTTAAAAGCAACCACTGAAAATGCCCCTCCACCTCTGTTGCTTAATTTTTCTGGAATCATTCTTCACAGACAAGGATTTTTGTCTCAGACCTTGAGTTATTCCACAAATAAAATAAAATAAAATAAAATTGGTTTTTCATTGTTCAGCTACATGATTTAATCATGGTATTTTCTTAATCTAAAAGATTCAGAGCTGGATTCAGATCCTACATTTGCAAAGACTGCCAAACTGAAAACACACAATGAAATAACGCAGCATTCTCTCCCTTATGTGCACATGTTCTGCACAGCTTCCCCATGATTACTGAGGGATATCAGAGGAACATGAAAGTAGAACTATGCTATGAAAAGAACAAGGTTATCCCATTTCTCCTCTTCTTCCTGCCATCACTCCAGACTGAGTCAAATAAATAAAATAAAAAGGATCAGAGATCCAGAGCTGGAAGTGCTGCATTTCTCACACAACTACACTTTTCCAAGAGATTGGGAAAACGGCCATATGAACTCAAGGAACATTCTGACTTTCTCTTAGTTACAACAGCCAATCTTGTGGATCTGACAGATCTTTAATTTTTTCAGCGATAGTGTCACATCCCAGGCCAAATACATAGCATGGCCCTCTAGTCTGAACATGTTTCTCCTCCAACACAAATGTTATTACACCATGGTTGTGCTGTCTTATCCTGTTTTCTGGACAGTATATGGAGCCCATTCCAACTCCAATATCTGGAAATAACTTACAGATAGTAAGAGGGCACTGACAACCCCCTCATTAACTTTCTGCCAGTGAAGCATCGTTATCATCCCCAACTTGTAGCCTGTATGTACAGAATTTTGTCACTGTCATTCTGTTAGATGCAAGCAAAGTCTCAATGATATCAGTTTGTCACACTACTATTTATACGCCAAGAGCTCCGAGGGAAGTGTTTGCTCCTCCACGTTGTCATCCTATCCCAAGCTATCATACATTTTTGTATAGAGACCAGCCATGGACATGTCAGCAATTAAATCAGAGAAATTCCTTAAGACTTTGCATGCTGGCTTTCGCAGACAGCAACTGCTGGTTCGTATCTGGAAATACAGGCCCCGATCCTGAAAAGGAATTATGCCACAGAGCCAGTAATACCACTCGTCAACTCTATTAAGCTTTAAATTTGGCTCCTGGAGGCTTTCAGGAACTTGTGGTATAAAACGCAGATGTTCTACAGATGCTTCTAAACTAAACATTATTTCAATGGCTGCTATATCAGGAGGTTGGGTTCAAGGACTCAGATGCTTCACTCGAGGCTTGTGCTCCTTGTGAAACTTCAGGTAGTTAGGAACAATGCATCTTTGACCTGTTGTACACACTAAAAAGACTAATCCAGGAATTTAAGTCTTCCATAACTAAGTCATCTGTCAGTAAACTGTAAAACATCTGAGCCACTGAAGTATTGAAATAACCAAATTATCTTTCTGATAAATGACAATCTTAGCCATACTAAAATACTTTGCTCAAATAGCGCTATACGTTTCTGGTAGTTAGGTGCACTTTTGGAGAACCTTAATTGCTGTTTCTTCGATTGTTCTTGCCCCTGTCCAAGGATCAGGGGATGAAGAAAACTTTCTGGGAAAGAGCTTTCCTACTGTGACACATCCCTTCTCAAAAAACAGTTTCCAGAATGCCTTACTCACTGCATTTCACTGCTCTGTGCATTGCATCTGCCACTGCAATTCATTTCATCCAAGTACGGTCAGCTTTGTCTAAACATCCTTGGCTGGCACTGGTTAACACAGCATCCCAGTCAAAGTCCACAGTTCACCAACAGGTCAGACTGACAAATGTCAAGTCCTACCAAAATCTATCATCTTATGAAACATAACAATAAATTCAGTAATGTACAGAGGTCCACTGAAGAGGTTTTTCCTCTTCATCTACCAAAGAAAACATAGGTGGTATGACATATCTCTGCATGGTAGAAAGCAAAGCACCAAGGTATTTACTAAAACATCGTATCCTATTTGACTTACATGGCATTTGTCAGTATGGTATCTGATTGCCACGCAACGATATATTAAGCTTCATAGTCATCATATGTAATGGAAGACAACACCTAACCCATTCACCCTACACACTCGTGCAGAATAATAACAAACCCCATTGTGTCTGACCATTCAAATACTTGATCTCTATGGCATGGCAGTACTCATTTCTGTAAGGCACTGCTACATTTTCATGTGAATGTTCAGGTCTGTGGCTTTTGTTTGTTTGCTTTCTTCTGAGTGTTTTGTTTTGTTTTTTTTTAACTCAAAAACTGTTGCATTAAGCTACAGTTACATCAAGCTGAAGTTGTCTCCTGCGGGAAAGACAATATGGCACATGAAACCCTGACTGGTTGCTTCATCCATTCTGTTTCGTAATGTACTGTAATTTTTTGTAATAGCAGTAATATGTATAATGCATATGGCTGTAAAAATGTCAACCAACTTTTATGGCTTTCCTCTTCATATGAATATTCAGTCATCCATTCGTCCCTAGATCCACTTCAATCCTGAAAAGAAAAAAAGGAATAACTCAGTTGGCATATGATTTATTTATTTTCTTATTGGCTTATTAATCAAATTCTCAAATATTACTATACATATATATATATATGTATATATATATACTTCTGCAAAACAGAAGTCTGTGGTTACCTTTCTACATATATATATATATATGTAGAATATACAATATATATATAATAGATATATATATATAAATAGCTCTATATATTTCCTGTTAACAAATTATTTTATTCACTGCTCTCAGAGTTGTTAATTTCTAAGCTGTTCTCAGTTATTCTTCAAGGCCAATTATGTTTGCATCACGTTTGTAGAGGCAAACTTTGTAATGCAACTTAGCTTCACGAAAACAAACGAATACTGGCAGTCTTCTTAGGTTACTGTGGCTATGGCAATAGAAAAAAAGCATAGATATGTGTTTCAAAACTGCTAGAACGCAGTTATGTAGCTAATCACAACCGTGACTATGTCTGCATTATTAAATCACGTACAATTGCCCTTTCATAAAAAACATACTTCTTTAGCAATAACTGCCTTTGCTTATTCATTTTCTTCGAGTTTGCATGATTTACCAAGCAATGAATTGCCCGTTTCCCATTTCCTTCCACACACCACATCACCACAGTCTCTCTCCCTAATACACTCCAAGCTCATGGAAGTACTACTGCATGGACTCTTTGATAAGCACAAGCAGCTCTGCTACTGCAACCATCCCACAGCCCAAAACACAATCCAGGACACCCAAAATACAGAACACATAATTTGATGATAGAACAGTAATCAGCCTGCTAGCACTGAGATGGCCAGCAAGGGTGACAAAGAGCACTGATGGTGATGGACAATGAACACTGGCCACAAATTCCACACATATAGGCCAAATAACTTAACCATGACTTTTTTAGGCTGTTTATGGGTGAAGAGAATCACAGAATTAAGATTGGAAAAGACAGCTAAGATCATCTAGTCCAACTGTCCACCTGTCACTAGTATTGCCCACTAAACTATGCTCCTTAGTATCACAAAGGTACTGAGAGGTAAACCTCTATCTGAAAATACGTGCTCAATGAGCAGCCTCATTTTCAGAAGCATTGTACAGCTTTGGCTTGAGAAGAAACGACATGGAAATGTACATGAAAAACAGGGCCGTCTGTCCTTGCAGATCTAATGCACTGATTCTGTCCTGTCACACCACTGAACATTAGATTCCTTCTCCTATGTCAAGAAAACAAGCAAATAGAAATTTTAAAAGCCCAGTTTGGAAACAACTCTTTTTCATCTGGTCAATGTCCCCAGTGCATGGTAGAGAGGGCTAGAGTAAGGAACATGGGAAGACTTTTAGGACAATCATGCTAGATATTCATAGACAAATGGAGGCTACTCTTATTTGTAGGAAAGTATTTTAATGAACTGGAATGTTTTTATACATGTGTCTCAGTTTCTAGACAATATCAAGTTCATACAAGTATCACTTCACTGTCTTTTTTATGTACTACTAATTTTTAAGTGATCTCCTTATAAGTACTCCTTATGTCATACACCTCCTTTTTCTAATTTGGTAATATATAAGGTAGAACACACATACACAGAAAATATCAACTATGTTACAAAGTAGTAATTTGATGAACTTTTCTCTCTACAAAGCAAAACCCATATTTGGATATAACCATACTTCTGAATCACTGTCTTGAATCATTTATTTTACTTTAAAAAATATATGCACTTTTATTCTTCAAAGCTCTCAAATCTGAACTTGCAACCCCTTTCAGTAAATCCCCTTATAATCCCTTTCAAACGCCTCGAGTCACATCCAGCTTCATAAAGACTAAGAGTGACTACTTCCAAACTCACCAAGGCCATCCTAATCACCAGATACGGCAGAATAACTGAAAGTACGCTTTTAGTAGTGTACAGAGCATAATGAAAAGTGGTTGCCATCAATGCAGTACTGAGAATGGCTACCTGTATGCTAATAGTAACCACATACTTGTCATAATCATAGAATGGTCTGATTTGAAAAGGACCACAGTGATCTAGTTTCAACCCCCCTGTTGTGTGCAGGGTCACCAACCACCAGACCAGGCTGCCCAGAGCCACGTCCAGCCTGGCCTTCAATACCTCCAGGGATGGGGCATCCACAGCCTCCTTGGGCAACCTGTTCCAGTGTGTCACCACCCTCTGTGTGAAAAACTTCCTCCTTATATCTAACCTAAACCTCCCCCGTCTCAGCTTAAAACCATTCCCCCTTGTCCTATCAACTTGCCTCCTTTGTTTCCTACATCACTGGTTCTTGCAGAGTAATCTGTAAACTCTGTAAACCAGACATTCTGCAGAACCTACACAAATAATATATTCCTATTTAGGTAAAGCTACCGATCTGCGACAGGCCTTCCCGTTCAGAAGCAAGAAGGGATAGGAGAGGATAAAATTCAATGCATCACTGTACTGTATCTGCCTACCCAAAATTTTACCTGCACCTGCACTCAAGTATCTACATTTCTTTCCTTGGATCTGGCCCCAGAGATCTTCATAAACTGGATTCTGCACCACTGTAATTTAGACTAGGCAAAATACTTTGCCACCTGTTCTGTAGAGAAGAAGAAATTGCAAGGTGAGCTGGTGTGCCATCAGCAGGCATCGCAATCTGCAAGTGGAGCAAAGTAACAGGACCACAAGAGCACTTACTAGGCATTTTGTCACTGACCACCCAACTGCGAACATAAAGTTTGTTCTGTTCTCAGCTAAAGTTTTTGCTTGTCTTTGACAATTTCTCTTAGGACAAGGCAAACTGAGTTACTTGCTCTAAGACCACCGGCACCTCCCAATATCTTTGCTGCTCTGACATGGTGTCAGTAACAAAAATATCTCAGGCTGCTCTAATATTTCAAAAATATTTCTGAAAATTAACTTAAATTTTGAACTTCTGGTATTTTAATAAAAGTAAAGAGAATGACTGGTATCTTAATAAAACTAAAGAGAAGCAGGAGGCAGAGAGTGGGATGCTTGTTGCTAGGTGATACCTAGGCTCTCCTGAACTCCTACAGACTGAAATATTTATCCAGACTCCCACAAGAATGACATCCAGCATAGAGAAAGAAGAGACACGCTGACTGAAATGCATCATGATTCAAGGTGAGAAGCAGCAGCTCTGCCACCAGTTCAGTCCCTGGGGTGCACCATGACAGGGATGCTGAGGGGGAGGCTGATGCAGCTCCTCCTCGGTGTCTGCCCTGACTTCAGTTGGAGTCCCGGCAGCGAGCCACCTCCAAAACCAGCTTTCCTTTTATAACAAATGAGGACTACCTCCGTTCCACGAGGGTCTTGGCAGCAGGAGAAACTGCCCCCTTCACCCATCTGACTGTAAAAGCTGTTGTGTTTTAAACTGTTGTATTTCAGCAGTGGGTTTGCAGCTGGCCAGGTGTGGACGAAGCTGTCACTAACAGAACATGCAGCCTTGGCAAGAAGGCTGCAAGCCACACATCCCCTCCTCCTCCCTTTAAAAGGTTTATTCAATGGCTAAACATCCTAGGAGTGCTTATGAACACTTCCAGTAGAGTATTGGAGGAATAAGCACTATTCTTTACAGGTCTCATATATGACATTAACTATTTAGAATCGAACAGCTGCAAGGATCAGCCTCAGACTCCTGGGACTTACAGACGCACTTCAACCTCCCTACGAATCAAGGGCATGGTTTGGCAAAAATAATATACAGAAACATACTAGAATTCTGGTGCTATAATTTTAGAGAATCATTATTCTGAGAAAGGTGTATTTCAGTAAAGAAAAAATCTCCAACTGTATGCATGTCCACAAAGAATTCTTGTGTGGCAAAGAAGATGAGAAACATTGAGAAGGTTAAACAACTTTAGCAGTTAAAATACACAGAAAGAACAGAGTCCTCAAATGTCTGAATTTAGGTAATATTTACTGGTCAATCCAGAATAGTGCTGTAAATAGCAGGGAGCAGAGAGAATCACAGCAAAACAACATAACCCCTTGAATCGTTATTGTAAAACCACTGATTATCCTCCATGCTTTTTGTTGATTGAATGGACAGCTCTGAAATCTCACTATTCCCTTCGCACCTCTAGCCTAAGTAGAATGACATTGGTTTCTGTTAGATCTAAATAAAATAAAGTCCTGATAAACACAGCCACACATCACTTTGGACAGCTTGCTGACATAAGGAAATGTCTGTGTTACACAGCACACACACTCAGCACAAGGTCTCTCAGATCACCATCTACCCTCACACACAGTTCAAACTGCACATTAAAGTTAAAATCCTATTTACCATCCTGCACACATGAAGTCAGAGGACTCAGCGAGCCCTTTCTTGGAAGAAGAATTACTTGCAAATTTTAAATATATGTATGTATATATACACACACACTGCAAATTTTAAATATATATATGTATACATACACACACACATTTATGTGATTATAGATATATGAAAATACGTGCGCACTGCCACAGAATTGTGATGAATCGATAAACTACTGATTTGCAAATAACTGACTTAAGGAACCTGCAGGAAGCACACTCTCAATTACATCACCAAAACAACATAGGATGACCTTTCAGCCAAACTCTGAAAACATTTCCGAGCCCTCAAAGAAACAGACTTAAGAAAAGTCATTTTATCCTTTTATTTTAGACTTTCTTCAGCAAAACTATATAACTGTACGTTATTACTCTCAAAATGATGACGACTCTCTGAGATCAGTATTCCATTTGAAAGCAATTACAGAACAGTAATACCAAAGCATGTGCCACCTCAGTTTCAGGTTGAAACTGTGCTTCTGCACTTTGTTTGCACTCCGGCTCATGCCCCACACAGAACAACAGAGTAAAGACTTGCCAACGATTCTTCCTTACCATCATGGTGGGGAAGGGGACAAAGCCCAAAGCTCTCCAGCAGACTCCTAAATGAAGCGACTGAATTGACTACAGAGATTGCACACGGAAGCATTTCATAGTTTGGGCAGGTTTCATGTTGTCTTACCTTCCTGCTAATAAGTCGCATTACCAAATGTTATTACCCACCCCACCCCTTCTAGTTTAGTATCATTACTGAAACCAGCTTTATGTTCAGAACAGAACCTAGCTGTCTCTACTTGTGGTGCAGACAGTACTCATACTCTCTGCTTAAAGTTGCAAGATAATTTACGTTTATATCCTAACCCAGTTAAAAATAAAACAAGGATTTTCCTTATTGCCTTATTTAGAGGGTGGTGACGCACTGGAACAGGTTGCCCAAGGAGGCTGTGGATGCCCCATCCCTGGAGGCATTCAGGGCCAGGCAGGATGTGGCTCTGGGCAGCCTGGTCTGGTGGTTGGTGACCCTGCACACAGCAGGGGGGTTGAATCTAGATGATCTTTGTGGTTCTTTTCAATCTGGGCCATTCTGTGAGTCTATGATTTCCTGTTAAGAGGCTGCTGAATCCCAGAACATTAGAAGAACCAACAATTCTCGCACTCACACACAGTTGTAAGTGAAATATTAAGAGCTTAAGGAGGAGGCCATCATTTCTTTAGGACACTCAGCAAAGTATTGCTTTCCGAACGTACTGTGTACCTAACACTTCTTGTGCTGGCAGCTGTCACCCAACTACCTGAACACACAGGGTGGCTGAACAAATAAGGCCCCTGACCACAAGCCCGAAAAAGGAACAAGCACAACTGAGCTGCAGTTTTGTGTCAGAAACACTCTCCAGCTGCAGTGAGCATCCTGCCATTTGGTAACACAGCAATGTGTTCAAGACATAACCTGCTAGGGAATTTGAACATCAGTAATCCTGCATCAGGATGCCAAATGCTAAATTTACATGGCTCAAAAGTTATTAGGGAGTTTCTTCACAGTTGCCTTACAGGAAATTCCAGGAGAACAGAAAAATCACAGCAGGAAGAAAAAAAATGAATGCTGCTAAAATAATAGAATCACAGAATAACCTGGGTTGAAAAAGACCTCAAAGATCATATAGTTTCAAACCCCCTGCTATGTGCAGGGTCACCAACCACTACACCAGGCTGCCCAGAGCCACATCCAGCCTTGTATATATGTAATACAATATATATATAGCAGCTTACATAAACCCTGTCATCTCTTTTCCTTCTATGCCCTGAAAGAAGTTGTAAAGAAGTTAAAGACTGGCACTACTCATCATCAGTGTGCATGAAACAGCACATGGCTTCCCCCTCACCACAGCACCAACCATGCTTTGCCAGTTTTAATAGCAAAACCACTTAATAAGCAGCAACAGAATGAGCTGCACCTAGTAAACTCATTTTAAAAGAGAAAAAAAAACATTTCCATAGGCAACAAAGATGGCTACAGAGGCTGTTTGTTTCTGTATAACCAAAAGTCTGTAAGATCCACACGGACTCCCTTGCAGATGGCACATGGCCATCTCCTCAGAGTTCCATCCACGAGTCCCACCTCACCACACTGACCATGGTAAGGTGAGTTAGCAAGAACCTGGCAAACTGTTCAAGCAAGCCCATTCTGTTGCTCCAAAACACAAGTGACAAAATCCCAACGTGCCACCTGGCACAGCTGCAGCTAGGACAGGACACACTGTCAAAACTTACTGCAAAGTTGGGAAAAATGAACAAAGAAAAACAAGCAAACACGACCACAGAGCTCTGAATTATGATATATGCCAAAGAAGCCCAGTCACCTTGCTTCCAGGCTCGGTTATGCTTCCAAAGGAAAAGGAAGCCACAGCTGAACACGTGCTGCTCTACCTATTGGGTAGTTGTGCTCAGCTCCTATTCTTGCCTTCCCTCAGCTCCCAACAAGTTTTCTCACTGCATTCATTACAATCTGGGACCCTCCTTTGTTTTCAGTTAGAAGTGTCCCTACCACTTTTTTTTTTTTTCTTTCATGAAAACAGCATGATAGTTTTACACACATCGAGGCTCTACAACCCTGTGCGCTATGTGATAACAGCAGTGCCATTAATCAGTTTTACGAGTCCATTTGGCTGGCATGATACAAACGTGGCTGATGAGTGTCTGGTTTAATAGGAAGGTAAGCTCTCTAAAATTGATCAATTGACCAGTAGTCTTCATTAATCATTTTTAATGGCTCTTCTCCTATCATGGCCTTTACTGAAAGTGCAGACTAGCATTATTACTAATAATTATCCCTCAAGATACTGTAGGCAAAAAGCTCAGAAAAAAGGAGAAAGCACACAGCTGAATATATAATATTCCCATTCAGCAGCATCCACAGCTTGAAACAGCTCCACGAGCAGATTCAGCAGCTACAAATCTTTAAATAATAATTTGAAACCCAAAGCAAATCACTGAACCACACTCATCCTCTAAATGTCTTTGGGAGGACTGGGAAGAATAAAATTTACTCCAACACCGTTCCTTGAGAATTTCAACTGGAAACTCTGTCCTAACAGTTCAACCTTTACAATATACTGTAGAGCTCAGTGCAAGCTATGATTAATCTCATGAAAAAGTGTACTGTTAGGAGACAGGTTCTACCTGCTACATACCAGGTCATATATTTCCTCAGCCTTCCTACCCCAATCCCTTCTCTGCTTGTTTTAACAATCCACATATTTTTGACAGGAGACACAGTTGTCATGCTTATTTTTCTTTTCTTCTCTTTTCTTCTCTTTTCTTCTCTTTTCTTCTTTTCTTCTCTTTTCTTCTTTTCTTCTCTTTTCTTTTCCTCTCCTCTCCTCTCCTCTCCTCTCCTCTCCTCTCCTCTCCTCTCCTCTCCTCTCCTTTCTTTTTTTTTTTGAGAGAAGTATACTCACTCCTCCTATCAGATAGTTCCACATCCAACCAGACAGAAATTCTGGGGAAGAGATAACTAGATGAGGCAGCAGCAATTACCATCTACACGCAGTAGGAGCCCTTGCATTCTGCAGGCCAACAGGAACCAACAACCCCCTTTAAGGGTAGGCTCAACCTGAAGAGTAACCTTAGTCGATAAAGTTCTCACAAGCTGAAGGTCATCTTTCAACTGGGGTGATCCCAACTACCTACAGACAGCAACATCTGCATTTGCTGCTCTTCATGCCTCTACAGCTAAAGGAGAGAAAGATGCAGTGCAAGGCCCTGAGTCACTATTCTGTAACATCACACACATTCCAGCAATCACTCTTAATTGAAAAAGAAGGCCAAGCTGATACATAAAAGCTAGCAGAACTTAACAGAAGTATAGATAAAACTGTAAAAAATCATTACAAAATCAGAAGCTAACAATGATAAGGAAGTTGCATTGCTTGGTTAATTAAAGCAGACTGGAAAGTGCTTCAGAGAAATAATGTTAAATTGCACAGAGGAAAGCTCAGTGTAAAAAGCAAGGGTTTTCATCCTGTACTTACTGGATCTCAGTCAGACTGGCTGTTTCTGTACTCCATGCCATGGAAGTTTATCAATCCCAACTTATGCTCCTGTCACTCTCACTAATAGCTAGCCAGTGGGCTCATCATACTTAATTATCTTGCAGGAAAAAGAGGGTACAACAACTAACTAAATAATACCTTAGTAGTAAATAATTTAGTACTAATAAAGGCATGGATACTAGAAAAGGCTTCTGCTGAAGAGCACAGGACTTTTATTTTTTTCAGTATTCCAGGTCTAACAGAAAACCAGTGCAGATGTGATGTTCTGAACACTGCTCTGTTTGAACAGTGTCTTGTTAAGCATCACAGTTCTGTCAAAGACAAATGAAACAATTTCTGGTCAACCACTGAAATCTGTAATCAGTACAAACCATCCTTGGGAAGAAGAAACAAGAATGACTAAGAACTACATTCACCAATTTCCTGAGGTTCAAGATCAGTAATTTCTTGACAATCAAAGCTTTTGTATTTATATCAGTTCCCTTTGATTACTTTTTAATGTTCAGGTAACACCTGACATAGTACATTACATAAACTGCTTAACAAAGCAGTTAAACTAACTGGCAGCAGCAGCTACAGATGCACCTGGGGCTAAACCCAACCCTGGTTTAATTCCAGGAACACACCTATCTCATGTTTTGAAATTATGAGGAAGCTCCTAAACTATATTAAACTTACTGAAAAATATTCTGTAATTTAATTCAGTATCAAACTGTAACTACAGCTCTTGGTGTTAAAGTTATACTGATTTCAAGTTGTTGCCCTGTTGCCCCTCATCAGCAGTCTGAGTCACAGAGTTGGTTCATCTGGCCCTACCTCTTGGAGATTCCCTTTATTACATCACTTTTGCTTTCTGCATTACCCACTGCAGAAATGTCAGTTCTCCAGATCTCAAGCCTCAAGTTTCCCCTATCTTTCTCGGTTCGGGGCCCTTATGGCCACCCTTGAGACTCAACCACCATCAGCCCCAGATCACAATAACACTGAGCCAGGCAGCAACATCCTCCCATCCTGACCACTGTGTTTCTGTTCCCCTTCCCACCCCCACTGCTGCCACTGCTGCCAGGATGGGCTTCTGGTGCCTAAGTCAATCTCATAGATGCCCGCTTTTACACCCAAGTATCAGTGCTGGCAACTGAGAGCTCCAGCTATAAACTTCTGGGCTTCTGGTTCTGTACCCACATCACCCTACTCCAGAGACAGCACTCTTAAACTACACCTCACAACCTTCAGTGGGTTCAAAGAAAACTAACATTATAATCCAAAACTAGACAATGAAGATCTGTGAACCTAACACCCTTCTGTAACTCACCCCACCTACTCTCATTGTGCTTTTCAACACAGTTCTCTTTTTATTCTTCTCCCTGAATTTCTGCCTTTCGTGGGCTACACATTCACTAGTGTTAGTCCATCAATAAGCTGCTCAGAGCTTCACTGAGATTGGCATAATTCCCATTAAAAAGACAAATCCTGACTTAAATCTGTAATCCATCCTCTAACGATGAACAATGACAGGGCCGGTTGGGTTTTTCACATTTTTAATACACAAAAGATAATAAGTTTTTCTATACCATAAGTTGCATTCCTGATTATTCATTAGAGATATATATATTGTCTCCTCCATTTTTCGAGTGTTCATTCTCTGAATTCATTCTTAGCAGTTGATGTGGCAGTTGCTAGCTACTCCCATAATATCCAAACGGAACGTGTCTCACACACTGTGCTACTGAAGAGGTTATGCTGAAAGAGCTGTTCCAAAAGTAATGCCTCCTATATTATTATGTTGGCTTTCAACATCAGAGGCAGATGGTGGTGGTACGGCAGTAGAAGCTGAAACTTCCCACCAATATTCCATTGCATGTTGTTGATGTGTGACAGATGGGAGCAGAGGGGCAGGCTGACAAATGGCATCTGACATGGAAGTGCGTGTGACACAAAGGAGTGTCACTGAATTCCTCCATGTGGCAAAAATTGCATCCCTTGACATTAATCGAAACTTGGTGAACATTTATAGAGACCAAACAGTGGATGTGAGCACAGTGAGGTACTGACTTCTGTGTTTCAGCAGTGGTGACAGCGACATGCAAGGCAACCCACATTCCAAACGGCTATGCGCAGCTGTCACACCATGAAATGAAGAGCATCTCAATCAGCTAATCTGTGCAAATGTCATATTATGGCCAGGAAACTGTATTTAGCTGAATATCGCCTTCAATGCATTGGAAATGATGATTGCAACGTTAGAATAACACTAAGTTTGCACCAGGTTAGTCTCACGAGTGCTCACACAGGAAGAGAAAGAATACCTTATGCAAATATGTAATAAACTACTGAACCATTATATGGGTGAAGGTGACAGTTTTCTGGATCTCATCATTACCAGTGATGAATTGCACTCCAGGGAATGGTGACAAGTGAACTCCCTGTCCAAGAAAGAGTTCAAGATACAGCTCTCTGTGGGTAGAAGTGATATGCACTTATCTTTTAGGTTAGGAAAGGAGGGATTCCTCTGAATTTCCAAACACAAACTATGGCAACTATACCAAAAAGTGGTGTTTTGTAGCTGAGAATTTGCTGCATCAAAGAATGCTGTGCTCTCTATAGGAATTGTATTTTCCATGGAAGCACAGAGGAGGCATTACTTTCAGAGTAACCTAAGTATCTAGGCTGGATGTGGCTCTGGGCAGCCAGGTCTGGTGGCTGGCAACCCTGCACACAACAGGGGGTTTTAAACTAGATGATCATTGTGGTCCCTTTCAACCCAGGCCATTCTATGATTCTATGATGATGAAAAAAATAAGTAATGGGAAAGGCATTGGTACTACAGAAAACTTCGTTTAATAACTTATGGTCTTAAACTGAGACAGGGAAGGTTAGATATTAGGAGGAAGTTTTTCACTTAGAAGGTGGTGACACACTGGAGCAGGTTGTCCAAGGAGGCTGTGGATGCCCCATCCCTGGAGGCATTCAAGGCCAGGCTGGATGTGGCTCAGGGCAGCCTGGTCTGGTGGTTGGTGATAGATGATCATGATGGTCCTTTTCAACTCAGGCCACTCTATGATTCTATGATAACAAGAACATATACAATCAAAGTACTGACAGCAGTCCAGAGGCTTCTTTCTGATAAGCATAAGGAATATTGCAAATAACTAACACTCTCATAAGTGGCAAATGTCATCATTCTAATGATAACCCGTATTGAGTTGCATCCTCTTATCACAATTATGATTCTGTTAAGACGTCCATTGAAAATATCTAATTTTAATTAACTGCAATTTAGACATAATCTGAAACAGGTTATAACTTGCTAGTTTCATAAGACAATGAATCACCAACTAGAAAATAAAATGTTTGTCTCCCATGGGGGAAGCAGGAAATCAAACGTATTTTAATAAACAAGGGAGAAGTAATATAAATCAATAAACAATAAAAATAATATACTGTGAGTTAAAATAGAAAAAAAAGGCACAAGGGTACTACGTGCTTGAAGTTAGTACTGGAAACAACACAGAAGTTAAAATGTTGAGGTGCAGCATCAGGCTGCTCTGCATCACTGAAGAGTCAGCTGCAATAAGTGAGCATCACACGCATAATACACAAGGACGCACGCAGACATAGGCACAAACCCGCACATATCAAAGCAAACTCCTGCACCAGAGCTGTACTCAGCAGAGGCCTGCTGTCACCCTACCGCAGCCTACCGGAACTGGGCAGTCAGGGCAGGCCTTGCAGCTGGGATGGCAAACAGGGGAAGGTTTCCCATCTTTACGGGTCACTCTGCCCACTGAATCACATCTATTCTCTGCCCCCCTGATGCATTACTATCAGCTTATTTTGCTTTCCGGCTCAATTTCTAATCGAGTGTATAGAGGGAGCCCACTTGTCTCATCTCCCTCTCCCTTATCAACAGACTGAGTGACAACAGCACAAGATCAGCCCAGCGATTCACCTGCCTTCATGTCCCAGTGCTCACAGCAGGCATCACTGCGAGCGTCGGGAAGTCAAGAAGTCTCAACAGTTCCCTAATCTTTAGAGTATCAAGCATGTAAGTCATCCTCTCATAGGGAAGATGTCCTGGACCCGGCCCAGCGGTTTAAAGGGCTTTGACACACTGAGCAGGATTACAACAGGCGGCACCGTTTCAAAATGAAACAGCAGCGAGGTTTGGCTTCCTAACAAACCCACTAAAAATACACAAGCTTAACTGGAAACATATTAACCTGCAGTCTGTCAGCAAATACAAAATGCCCTCTTTTCAACACATACTCAAAGAAATAATGTTGTATTCTTTTGTGTTCTATTTCTTATCAGTGTTTGAAAAAAGCCCACAAAGAAGCATTACGCTGGATGAGTTCAGAAGGAGTGTATTATATAAATACAGAAGCACGGTCGCATTAATATCCAGGAGTGACATTCACAAACATCTTGTTACAACCCTATTAAGGACATAAACTAAACAGCATTACCTTAGCATGTATCAGGGAAACTTCACAGAAGTGTGTCTTCAGAAGTTTCTCAAAGACCAGCACGCTAACAAAGACAACAGCAGTGCCAGGTTTGTCACGGCTGTCCATCCCCTCTCCACCCACCCCTATAACTGGACCAAGACAAAACACCACCTCCATCAAAGAGAATGCTGTTAATACTGAATTAAAGTAATACCAAGCAGTATTCAAGCATAGAATCAATATTAGCTGGAGCTTAAGGTAAGACTACCCAGAGGCAAGAAGCATCAGACCATGGAGTCTATAGAGCACAGACAAACTGGAAGAATTTAGCAAAAGGAGGGCCATGTAAAAAATGCATCAGCCCTCCCGCCATCCTCCAGTCTGGTATGTGCCAAAGCAGAATGCCTATCACCTGGCACCTCTTTTCTTCCAAAGCTTCATCTTCTCTGTCACCAGATGAAGAGCCACCAGAACTCTAAAATTCTAAAACTTGTCCATAGAGAACCTCAAGAAATTTCCTCGTCTATCCCTGGCAATTTCCACTGCTGTGATCACCTCAAAATCGTTACAGCCTCATTATATCCATTATGTACAAGCTTTAAGAACAAATCACCAGACCTGCAAAAGAATAGCCTGAAGCATCCAGATTCATCCCAACACAGTCTGGAAACAAAATTTCTGCTTTAACTTACAATCAGAAATAGAAATTAGGAGGAAGTTTTTCACACAGAGGGTGGTGACACACTGGAACAGGTTGCCCAAGGAGGCTGTGGATGCCCTACGCCGGGAGGCACTGAAGTCCAGGCTGGATGTGGATCTGGCAGCCTGGTCTGGTGGTTGGTGACCCTGCACATAGCAGGGGGGTTGAAACTAGGTGATCACTGTGGCCCTTTTCAACCCAGGCCATTCTATGATGCTACCAAAAATAGTCAGTGTTCATAGGCTGAGAGTTTTGTCAAGAGTTGTGATATTTACTTCAATTATTCCTATTGTCATCTATCTATAAAGTAAACACTTTTAAATGAAAATTAGGGCTTTACTCCACACTTACTGTGATTAATTCCAATCACTTGTATGCCTTTTATGATTGTCCTGCAGATTATATTTCACAGATTATGTCCGCAGTGTTATGAAGATAAAAATAAAGACAAAAAGCAGTATCACAGAAGCATAGGGGTTGAAAGGGACCTCTGGAGATCACCTAATCAAACCCTCCAATAGGCGCTTTTGCTACAAAGTTGTAGCTATCAGGAACAAGAGGGAACATAAGAAAGATATATTTTCATTCATAAATATATATACATACATTCACAATAGCAATCACTTAACCAGTTTCTTGAAATTAATTCTGAATACGAGCCTTCTGACACATGGTCCCCCCAGAACAACACAACCAGCAAAAGACAGTTCCTCTGTGCAGAAGCCCACGTTCCCCAGCTAAATCTATTTTCCGAGAGAGGCAAGTCTGGTGCTAATCCCAGTCAGATTAAGTTTCTGGATACTGCTGAACTCTGTGATAGTGGCACATCTAGGTCACTGCAAAGGTCCTTGGAGCTGATGATCTAATTGGTGGTGATCCCTACTGAATACAGAAGTCAGCACTTGGTCCGTGATTTTTTGGCGGTGATGGTAGGTTTTTGCTTCTTTCCTCCCCCCACAATTTCAATACATCTCAACTCAAAACATGCAAAGATAAAGTGTAAATCTGCAGCATCCAACAGCTATTTGTAACAACAAACAGTTGGTGCATACATTCAAAATAACACCTTTTCACTATTAAAATAAAAATCTTTGTAGTACAGCAAAAGGACACACGGAAATGCGGATGCTCTCAAAGTAACCGCATATCAAAGGTGCTATGTCTATGTACAGATACTTCTAAATGCCTCTGATCTCTTGGGATTTGGTTACACCAGCTTAGTCACACTCAGAAAGCCAACACAAATATTACTTAGGTTTTATTATATTCCACACAGAAAGCTTTGCAAACTATTTTTTTCGTGTTACAATTTGATCATAAAATAGTTTTTAGCTATTAAGGTTCCTGGATCTGTAGATGTACTCTAATGGGCAACTGTCAGACAGAATGCTTCATTTCTGGACTGTGCTACGGGGATGTACTGCCTGAAAACAAGATTAATAAAGCCATCAGATAGTACGTATCTTTTAATTATCTTCCCTTGTTTTATAGTCACATAGCACATTGCTTTTAGAAGTGGGAAGAAATATGAATACATACTTATGAGAAACAAAGGGAGACTAACAGCAATGGAAAGGTAATAGCAGGAAGAGAGCAAGAAGAATCAAAATACTACTGAAAATTAGAGAAGGGCAATGAATACATATTTAATGCAACTCTCTCTATTGCATTTATATTTCCTCTGTTACTCAGAAATGAAAACAGGGGAGTATTAACTTACTGCTTACTGCAATCATGCAAGACACAATCGGTCCCTAGAGTACAAAGCTGGGGTTATATCCAGCCTTGCTCTGAAAAGATGAAATGACTGCAAGACACAGCAAATGGTGAACTGTGCTTTAAATGTGTTTTGCTGAGCTTGTGTTTTCACTTAAGTCTAATACTTCTAAATAGGACTCTTTTCACAGAATTAGCAGGTAAATCCAGCATCTGACTGCTGTTTTGTGACTGTCCATTCCTACTTGCTTTGAAATGGGCATATTCATTAATTTTTGCTTGAAAAGCTCTCACAGTCCAGTGCCCCAGCTTTGCCATTTGTAGTGAATCCTTCCCGTGAGAACAAGCTCGAGAAGCAGGTTTTCTTTCACACACAGACAGGAAGCCCTGTCACCAAAGTCACACACAGACCACTGGGGAGACACACAAGGAAGCAGAGTGACAAAGTCAGAAAATTTCATCGTGTTTTATATTTTAAAAGAAGGAAAATAGAAAAACAGAAAGCCGAGTCTCAAAGAGCGAGGATTAACATTGTGAAGAAGAGAGAATGGGAAACAAGGAGAAATATTAGCATACGGTAGAACAAGAAAAGGACAGGAGAAAGCATTAGTTAAAGGAAGCAAAATACCATGACCTTCAAAAGCAAGGACTGCCTCCTGTAACTACCAGACGTGCAGGTTTTCTCCTGAAAATACAGGGCAGGAAGGTCTGTGGGGATATATGAAAATGTGAATTGAACAAGAACACTGCAGATGGTTGACAGAGGCAGAGTGATTGAAATAAAACCCTTAAGACCAAGGGAACCAGAGGATGCAGGGATGAAATCATTCTTCTGACTTATGTTCTAAAAAAATTCACAAGATTTACAAGAAAGAAATATTACTACTGTGAAATACATATGATTCATTGAGTAGGTCAGATAAACCACCCTTCACCTCAGGTGCAACACAGGTGGGAAACCAGCTGGATCAATGGGATCAGAACACCTCAGCTACTCCAAGTCCTCAGCTACTCCAAGTCCTACTAGTGGCTGACTTCTAAGCACCAGCTCTACTAACAACCTGTGTAGGCCATCAATCTGTTCCGGGACTGCAGCACATGCTGCATATGGACAGGCTGTGAGAGCTGGGACTGTTCCACCTGGAGAAGGCAAGGTGTGAAGGAGATCCTACTGCTGCCTGCAGCTACCTAATGGGGTACAAAAACATCAGAGCCAGGCTCCTCAGAGAAGCACGTAGCAGGAACCTAAGGATACAAGCTGTAGCGTGCAAAATTAACTCTGGTTAGCTATGAGAAAGAGTTTTATGATACGGGTGGACAGAGTACCTAGAAAGGTCACAAAACATTCATCCCTGAAGATAATCAGAACTTGACTAAACAGCAGCAGAGCAGCCTATCTTAAAATTCTCTTTTCCTGTGAGGAATAGCTATAGATATGACAATAACGACGTTAGAAAAGTACCAGTGTGTGAAAAGTACATTCAGAAGTACATGACAGCAAATCACACCATCATTAACGCATACTTTTAAACCATATTTAGGGGAATTCAGTAGCTCAAGTTCACTGCTCAAAAGAAGACCATGCAAACTTTCAAAAAGTAAAAAAGCAAAGTAATAATAATTGCACTGGTAACTTTTCTTGTCTTCCGGGCACGTGTGAAATGTTTATGTAAGCATATTGGAATCCATCTGAGATACAAAATATCTTCCAAACAGAAATTTCAACTTTCAGATCTTTATGTACAAACCAAGAATATGAGTCACATGATGAAACAGAAGGATGAGCAGATTTCTGCAGTTTCTTATCGTCTGTGAACAAGGCACTGAGAAACATACATGATACTAATCAGCCAGGACTCCACAGATCGCATCAGCAGAATTACATATGGAATACAGGGTTATTATTATACTGCTATGCTAAAGTTAGACTGAGGTCTCTGAGGACAAATTCAGTTGCCCCTCATCTTCAAAATTCATGCAACCTTAGATTACACAGTTCCTCAGATTCAGAACAATAACACAGAGCCCAGGTCGTGCCTCAGTTCCAGAATACTTCACACTGCATTACAACATTCTTCAGCAACATCCATAATCATTTTTCACAATGGTGTAACAAATTTTGTACAACAGTAGGAACAAAAAGGCTGGAAAATCCTGTCTACTTCAGCATCATGATGGTCACGCTTGGCTTGTTGTCATGGGACATGTCTGTCCTTGGGAAATATCTGGAAGAACACAAGGGAGCTCTGCCTGGGGCTGGGCTCCTACTTTCACAGCTTCTGGGCATCTCTCCAGAGCCCTGCCACTGACAGCAAAGATGTTCACCAGCATGTCTCTCCGTGATCCATGCATCCAGAGACCACAGCGAAGCCCAAGGGCAAGCAACCATACCCCCCCTCAGTGTGTTGGGTCATACCGATACTCAGCACTTAACATTTCTGTAAGAGAGAGCAGCAGCTGAGCAACCGGCAGTGTCACAGAACAAAAAACAAGAACAAAACAACAGTTCACACCAAACCCATAACCAACCCTACCATGGTAACTAATTTCTAAAAGAACCACCATATTATTATCAATTCTCTTGCTGCAGAGAATACACAGCTCCATTTCTACAACATACAGTCACAAAATTTAGGCACTTTAACATTTAGGTTGTATATCGGGAAAATCTTCTTTACAGAAAGGGTTGAGAAGCACTGGAATAGGCTCCCCAGGGAGGTGGTTGAGTCACCATCCCTGGATGTGTTTAAAAACCCTTTGGACGTGGTGCTCAGGGACATGATTTAGCAGAGGGCTGTTAGAGTTAGGCATGGTTAGGTTGTGGTTGGACTTGATGATCTTTAAGGTCTTTTCCTACCTGAGCAATTCTATCATTCTATTTAACCCATATCCTTCAAAGGAGAGGGAGGAAGATAACAAATACATAGGCCACCCTGAAAGTATGCTTCTTATGTATTTCTATGGAAACTACAGCTTATACAAAGAGCACAACAACGCTAGTTAACAGAGCAAATTCTCAGCTATAGGACACTACTTTTCAACACAGTTGCCACCATTAGCTATGTGTTTTCACCAGTGATGAACAAGAGCCTGCATGCTGCACTCATTACTGTTGGAGCATCCCTCATCTACTGAAGGCTTAACATTGAAGATTCACTAAATACTTTTGTGGGTAAAATATAAAGCCAGTTTCACCCTCACGGATTTTGAAGTGGTAAAAGGAAGGGATTTAAATTAATTATTATATGGCAACTCATGAAAGTATTGAGACAAGCATGGCTACCACAGTTTTACATATTGGCTTTCACTTCAAGAATGAGAAAAACTGATTTATGACACTTCCGATTAGGCTTACGCTACATAAATACACCCGGAGGGAGGAGAAAAACATTGTTTCAGGCAGCTCAGATTTTTAATATCATACATTTGTATCTAATCCCCCAAGAATAACCTATCAGTATGCTGCAGACTTAGCGTTTACTTTTTCCATACATAAATATCTGACTTAACTGCAAGAGATGTCAAACACTCAGGACACCCACTGACATCAGAACTGTGAGCTGTTTCAGAGCTCTGCAAAGGCTTACTCACTATCTCCAAATGCCAGCTCTCTTCTTCATGTCACCGCTGCTATGCCAAGTTGACCAAAACAGATCTGGATGGTGACAGGAATGGTTTCTAGATCATCTAATGTAGGTAAGAAAACTGTTCTTACAAAACTAAAACTAATAATTAGACTCAAGCCACAGTTATTTCTTGCATTCCTTAATTCATATTTATTCTAATGACTCAATACATTTTAAACAGAATTTAAGACAACTCTGATACTTTTGGTCAATACAAGAATTTACCAACACAAGTTGGTAGGATTGAGTTCTGTGGTCTTATAATGTTTTATTTTTCTTGTAATTTCAGAATCACCTCAGGAGTTGCCTGCTGTTGACAAAGTTATACATTCCATCATCTAACATCAGTGGGATCAATCCTTAACGAAATGAGTGGCACCCCTGGAACAGCGAGTGAATCAAAGAGAACTCTCCATAAAAGGGCGATGAAAAACCCACAGCAGCATTTTTGTTTCTCAGTGCTCAATACAGAGTGTTGATATGTATACAGACCTGGTTCAAAAGAAAACTATAATTGCCCATAAGTGACATTTAACTATTTAATAGAATGCCAATGGGTGACTCAACAAAGAAGAGGCAGTCAGAAACAAGAGGCAGGATACGCTGCGGTGATTTTCAGTACTTTGCTTCTGTACAACTGAATGTGTTTGGCTGCAGTTCCAATTTTTACCTCTGTGCTGCCTCACAGTCTGCAGCACAAAAGGCATGCTCACATGGCGTGCCCAATTACAGACATAAAAGAACACAAAGCTGCAATGAAAACTTCAAGATTTGCATGCATGTCTAGCAAAGGGACCAAGACGGAGATGCACCACAGACAAAGTTACTGGACAAATGCAATACATGTTCCTAGAATCACTTAGGTTTTCTTTGGCATGGTCTCTAAACATACTTTTTAAGGGAACTGGTCCCTCTCAAATAATTCAAAGCAAACACCACCACAGGGCCTCACCATAGCTCTAGTCAAACGCAGACCATTACTTTTCTGGAAAACATACCATTGCTATTATTGAGCAGGCTGTTTTGCAGAACAATACAATGTAATTTTTGCAGTCCTGTTAAATCCTCCATACAGGCAGAAGATAATTTAAACCTGAAATCACTTTAATTTTATTCTTTTTTTGCAATATCCTATGCTAAATTTCTGCTGAGAATAAATTTTTCAAGCTGAGCATTATCTATTATATTATTTGAGCTTCCAAAAATGTGGACTTCTAGACGCATGAACATATTTAACAGAAGATCTTGAAAGAAATACGGGTTTTCATCTACTTAATATTAAACCTTTGCTGTAAGATTATAAAAAGAAATGGACAGTTCAAAGTAAAACACTGTCTACAGTCACTTCCATACACATCCTATCTTTACGACTTCTGGCTGCAACCTTTTTAAGGTCTTCTCACTGATACTGATAATGCTTATCTCAGCTATGGCTTTTTTTTTCCTTTTTTTTTTTTTTAACCAATGAAGTACCCTTCGAACTAGCTCAAAGTGCTTGATTTTCACATGGTCACAATGATTTTTCACTACTAGCTATTCATAATCTCAAATTACCTCCAAATGCCAGAACCACAAACAAAAAGGTGCAATAAACTCCTGTGCTTAAAAGAGAAGCCACTCAGCCTGGGGACTCCAAGTTATCTGACACCTCAGAACAGACCAGAAAAATCAGACCCAGTACGTGGCACTGGGCTCTGCACATCATCATCCTGGGCCCAAAGGCAGATGGTCCACAAGCCTGAGCACCCAGAAACCCGAGCTGGGACTCCATGCATAGGGAATAAAGCTCTTTATGGTGGGATGGAAGCTCTCACCCACCTTTTGAAGATCAGAACAGAGTTAGCAAATGGTTAGCTGTTTGGACAAAAATTTCAGGAGCATCTGGGAATGCAATTATTTCCAACAGGATTTAGACAAATTATACAATTCTTCTTGGTCAAAAGGAAGACAGGACAAGGGAGAATGGTTTTAAACTGAAACAGGGGAGGTTTAGGTTAGATATTAGGAGGAAGTTTTTCACAAAAAGGATGGTGACACACAGGCTGCCCAAGGAGGCTGTGGATGCCCCATCCCTGGAGGCATTCAAGGCCAGGCTGGATGTGGCTCAGGGCTGCCTGGTCTGGTGGTTGGCGACCCTGCACATAGCAGGTGGATTGAAACTAGATGATCATTGAGATACTTTTCAACTCAGGCTGTTATATGATTCTATGAAGACGATGAATGGGCAAAGACTATGAGCGATGAGACATAAAACTGCAAAAAAGTAGAGTAGTCTTCTCCATGTGTCCCACTAACAAAGACAAAGAAAGGGACGTGGCAAACGGCAGCAGACACCTTCAAGAAAAGGAGGAATGGCCAAAGTGTAACCTTCTCCTGGGAATGGAGAAGTATAGACAAAAGAAAGAACAACAGCATGAGAAAGATGGAATATAAGGAAGAGAAGCAAGAAAACAGAGTACACAAAGTGGGGAAAAAAATATGGGCAAAAGTAGGAAGATGAGAACAAGAGATGGAGAGAGAGGAAATACAGAAGAAACAGAGTAAAGTTGTACAGTTCTTTCAGTATGAAAATTTAAAGTACTTTAAGAAGCTTCAGAAGGTCATAGGGAAGAACATCTTTTTTTTTGTGGTGGTTGGTTGTTTTGTTTTTTTTGTTTTGTTCTTCACAGAAACCACTGAATCTGCAAGCTGAGTTGGCCACTCTCAGGAACTGAAGTCAATGAAACAAAATATATCTACTGGTTTTACATTCTTTTAAATTACAAGAGCATCTTTCATGTGCAATCTCATTAGCAAGAGACTAGAATGGAAAGAAACACAAAAAGGTGAAAGGACGATGAACAGAGAACATCAGACAAATGTGAACAAGACACTGGTATGAAGATGAGTCAGATGTGGAGATAGGAAGAAAAAAGCATTCAGAGAAATGAGAGGATGGAAAAATTCACAAAGATGCAATTTCTACGCTACTCATCTGTAAAACTTGTGGCTTCTTTATTTTTAATATACATTATATAAATCTGGCCAATGTCCTATGATTACAAGGATACTAAGAAGATAATATAGCTACTAGTAGTATTTTCACTACTTTCATATTTCTGACTATTCTGAATTTTAATATATCAACAGAAAGACAGAGGAAATAATGTTTAGTGCACCTCTGCTCAAGCTCAGCATGAGCACAGGAACCACTCAGGCTTTACTTGAAGAACAGTTTCTTGAAAGCATTTTCAAATGCATGGCTACTATTGCAGCCTCTGAGGAAGGAGTAGAACTCCACAGCAAGAGCGTGTCATATCATCCTACACATTGTCCTGCTTTCTCCAATCCCGACCTGACTACAGCCAGTTAAAGCCAGGGGACTCCTTTTAAAGCCAAGGGCTATTTCTGTTTTCTCCACCAGAACATCTTTTCACAGCCACAGTGCCACAAGGGTACCTGGCTGCTGCTGACAACCTCAGTAAACCATGACTGAGTCCTTTATGAGACCAACCAAGCTCCATTCTGCAGCAGAATCACAGTAATGCTGTGCATTTTATTAAAAGGCTGAAGTGAGAAACACGTAAGTTTGAGCTGCTGTGCCCTTTGATTTTCAAACCCTGTTCACACACTCTATAGCAAGACTGAATAGAGCAGCTAATAGTATTTACCTTATCTTCAGCAGGAGAGACATTCTACATAAGATTGTCTGGCACACTACTGTTCGGTTTTTTTTCTGTTCTTCAACTACTGAACGCCCCAGAGACTGTCAGTCTCTTTGGCTGCTTTCTCAACCAGACATGTACACGTATATAACGAAAGAATCCCTTAACACTTCAGTTTCTGCATATCTGCAAAGAATTCTGTCTTTTTTTGTTCGTCTCCCATGCCTTCCTGCAGTCTTGGCAAAAAAAAAAAAAAAAAGTTACAAAATAATAAGGCAACCTTTCCTCAAACCTCATGGAAAGGATTCTTTCTGCTACAAATGTCTTCTCATTAGAAGTGCCAGCTTAATTTCATACCACATCAAAAGCTGCGATGACAGAAAGCTTGCACAGCCTTAGAAACTGCAGAGGAAGGAACAGAAATACAAGAAATCAAATTGCCTTCTTTTGACACTTCTCATGCAATAGCACTGAACGCAGGCAACTGAGGGGTTGAGCACATCATCTCCCACCACCACTGCAACCACTGATGATGATATTACCCACAGCACCTGGCCAGTGCTCATCCTCCCAAGAGACCCAGTGTTCCAACAGAAGTCATTTAGGGAGAAAGAATGGATTCAAGCCCACAACAAATGCAAGCGAGTGGTAAACTACCACCGGGTGAGGTTTGGGTAGCAGCTTTCTAGGGTAGAGGCTGGACAAGGATGCACGGTGAAACACACAGTACTCTTGCCTAGCTGCACAGCCTGGTTAACACAGGAACACAGTCTCATAAGTTGATGGGCTTGCAGTTTATGCATATACCTGCTACTGTTTCAGTTCAAAAGTCTTTACCAATCAGCCTGAGATACATTTTCAAGAACTACTGTACAGCAGCAGCTGGGATGGAGGCGTGAGAAATGAGAAAGAACAGCCCCGCAGCCACTCAGGTTAGCTCAGAAGGTGCTCTAAGCACAGAGCAGAGGTTCCCCACAGCGCAGGAGATGCCCATGGAGGAGCAGGCTGTCCCCCTGCAACCCATGGGCACCACGTGAAGCAGATCTCCACCTGCAGCCATGGAGGAGCCTACAGAGCAGCAGTGGATGAGGCCTGAAAGAGGCACAACCCATGTATACCCCCCTGCAGGAGCAGCCCCAGGCCAGAGCTGCAGCCTGTGGAGAGCAGCCAGCTGTGGGGCAGGAAGGCTGGGGGAGCTGTGCCCCTGGGGACCTTTGTGGAGCAGTGCCTGAGGGGTGGGCCCGATGGTACAGAGACATGTTAGAGCGGTGCTTGGAGAGCTGAAGCCTGGGGGAAGACCAAGCAGGATCAGTTTGGGAAGGACGGCATCTCATGTGGAACAGGGGTAGTGGCAAAGCATTATGGAGTGACCACAGCCCCAGTTCCCCTGGGCACTAGAAGAAGGCGGCAGAATAGGGCGGATGGATGTAAGGTATTCATAGTTCCCTTTTTCTTCTCACCGCTCCAGTCTGTAAGCAATAGGCAATAAATTACATTGATCTCCCTACAGTGAGTCTATTTTGCCTGGGATGGTATGAGGCGAGTCACTTCCCCTGTCCTCATCTCAACCCTTGAGCCCTTTTCCATCATATTTTCTCCCTCTCTTCCCCTGAGGAGGGGGATTGAGAGTGGTGGAGTTGTCAGGGTGAAACCATTACATCAGACTGGACTATTATTTCTCCCACCGACCTTTGCAGAACCTCTAAGCTTTAGTGGGTGCACTTTGCTACACTCCTTTGCAATGCCACAGCAGGAGTCATACAAAGGAGATAAGCAAATCCAATTAAGATTAAAAAAAAACACTACAAAAATAATTACTAGAGATTAAACAATGACATAGATTTTTTTTTGTTTTGCAGATCTTACATGAACTTGGCAGTACCCTCCTAATTACTATTTTCACTTGTTCTTTTGAGCCAAGACCTACCAAGTACCTGCTTGCAAACAAGCCCTCCACTTTCATGGGCCTTTAATAAGAAAAGGCTCTGCAGCAACACACAGTTTTGCTTACTACCTACCAGGCTGCCTTTGGATAATCAGATTCACAGGGTAGCCCAGCTCTCACACAGTTAACACCGCTGCAGACGTGTTTGGCAAAATGGAACCTACATAAATTGCCTAAAAAGTACCGTTTTGGTTACTCTTTTAAAAATAAGAACCTGGCACCCTGCTGTGGTATTCCGGCACAATGCACCCACAGGAGATGAGAGGGTCCTCAGCATCCCGCTTGGGTGCCCTCACAGTGTATTGGCCCAGACCCCATGCAGACTGCACTGCAAAGACAAATTCTGCACTTCCACTTAAAATAGTGGTAATGTTTTTGTGGGGCACTCTCACCATCAGGTAGCCAGATGGAATCACAGTCTGTTGAAAAGAAACAAACACAGATCAATAACGTCAGCCTGAGTCCTGTGCTTTAAATATTGTCAAAACACGCACCAGAAAAAGGCTGGTGGGCTTCAGAGAGAAAGCTCGGTGCACACAAATATTCCTATATTGAGAACTAACATCTGCAGGAGTTAACTAAAGACATATAAATATCTGCCAGCAGACAAGACGAGTAAATAAATAAGGATGGGGAGCATTTCACACTCTTTTAGCCATTTATATTTAATGATCTCTGTACCTCTCAGTCTGTAGTTCTCCAATAACAGAACTCTGGAACATGTGAATGAGAACAGGAAAGCATGAACTCAGAGATCAAACCTCATCTCCTCTGGTTTTAAATTGAAAATAACAGCCCTTTCCCTATTGATTTTTTTCTCCTTTTTCATTTGTGAAAAATTGATTTTTTCTTGCCTGTGTTTGCTGTAGTGTCCACAACCTGCAGCTCACTGCTTACATTAATCTTTATATTTGTTCATCCATACCTCTAAGTAAGCCGTGTAAAATAAACACCTGGGAGCTTTTGTCCCACACGCACTGGTCTTTTTATAAAGGCTTGGAAATAGTATCCTTCCCATGCTATGACCAAAAGGTGAAGCAGCTGTGCTTGCATCCCCTGAAGATGCTCAGAGAACCCTCAGAGAAGGACCTCTTTTATAGACTTCTATGTATTTTCCACAGAACAGCACCAACTTCATGGCTGAGGCCACACAGACTCATGCCCCCAACAGCTCCCTTGAAAGAAGGAGAGTGAAACCTCCAGGCCTGCTAATACCTGAAAGCCGTGAGGAATTTTAGAGTGAAAAAAGGCCCTGAGGTACCCCGGCAGAAGAGATAATTTTGGAAGGTCAAGATGAAAAGGCAGAAAGCTTTCAAATAATGAAGCCCTCACCACAGTTAATACCTGTTTCTCTCACCCTCTCAGTACGAGAGTAATGGATTTAACAAAGGAGCCCACACCACACTTTGCGGACCTACGCAGCTCTTACCAACGCAGCTGGGCTGGCTGGAAAACCGCCAGCCAACTCCGCTCCTTAAAACCCAGCGGCTATAAAACTGGCAAAGTTTAACACAGAGCATCTTTTAAAAAGCAGCAAAAAGCTGAGGTCTGACTGAAAAATTTTCCTCAGAGAATGATTTGGGGATTAATCTGAAAAAATGTAATTGAGGGTAAATCTGCAGTGCTTATGAAATACTAATATTTTAGCACTGAATCTCTCCCACAAAATAGGAGCTCTTAATTCTCTAAGCGGGCCAGATTGTGCAGCAGTATTTATGATGTGCGCACATGGCCACTCAAAACACGTATGGCTTGCTTTGCTTTTGATCTGAACTATGAAGTGCAGATATGGGAGGCATTAATCCACTTTGGCAATCGATCTCTTGCACACCAGAAAACAGTCACAGGGAAATGAAGAACCAACACAATGAATATACTGGAAACAGTCATTAAACATACCAGTTACATTTCAGAACTTGATGCAGCATTGAAGACAAGCTGAGAGAGCTAGGCTTGTTCAGCTGCGGGGTGACCTCACTGCAGCCTTTCAGTACCTAAAGGGAGCCTACAAACAGGAAGGGAGTCAACTCTTTCCAAGGGCAGATAATGGCTGGACAAGGAGAAATGGTTTTATGCTGAGGGAGGGAAGATTTAGGTTAGATATCAGGGGGAGATTCTCTACTATGAGAGTGGTAGGGTGCTGGAACAGGCTGCCCAGAGAGGTTGTGAATGCCCTGTCCCTGGAGGTGTTCAAGTCCAGGTTGGACGGGGCCCTGGGCAGCCTGGTTGAGTATTAAATGGGGAGGTTAGAGGCCCTGCCTGTGACAGGCAAGTTGGAGATTCATGATCCTTGTGGTTCCTTCCAACTACAGCCATTCTGTGATACTGTGTGATTCAGCATGCAAAAATATTCTCTTGCATACAACAGGCCACTTAAGGTAGTTAGCCATTATGCTAACTTGTCCTCGCGAATCCGAAATACACTCCTATTCCAAGATCTTCACAGCATAAACTATTCTGGGTTTGATTTAATTCAAATTATTTGAAGCCCTTCATGACAGCCTACTGTCATCTTTCCTTGTCCCTTTCGTCCAGAGGCATCAATAACACCCACAGAGAGCACTGTAAATACGCTCTCATTACACAGTTCTATGACCCATTTATCAGACTAGAGAAAGAAAGGGGACTGACTGATTATGACGCAAACAACAGATACACAACTGAATTACAAAATGCATCTAGAATGTATAGAACTGTCAGTTCAAGATTCACAATAAGACTCACACATCCTGCTTGCCGGTCATGAGAAGAGAGGTTGGGTGTCAGGAAAAGCATTAACACAAGAGGGTGGTCGAGCCCTGGAACAGGCTCCTCAAGGCAGTGGTCATGGCACTGAGATCATGGAGTTCAGGAAGTGCTTGAAAATGCTCTCAATCGTATGGTCTGATTTTAGGGTGGTTCTGTCTGCAGCCAGGAGTTGGGTTCTGTGATCCTTATGAGTCCCTTCCAACTCAGGATATTCTGCATTTCTGCAGTAGGCAATTAGGTGATATTCCAGATGCTGCAGCTCAGACATTGCCCATGAGAGAGGGGCTCAAGTGACAATCCTTCACATGGGTACACTGTAACTGGAAATCATTTGCATTGCATGTCGTGCTGAGACTCCTCCAGTGAGATGCAACAAGCATGCAGCAAGGGTAGATTCATCTCTTACATAACTGTATTCCATTTGGTGGATTTTCTAAGCAGCAGCAATTCCCAAGGGGAAAAGAAAAAAAAGAAAAGGCAACTTCTGCAACATTATTCATAGGAGGAAAAAAAAAAAAAGCAGCATCTTCCTCTGGGCACAACAATGAATCATTCATCTGTTCATAGGGTAATATTCAGGCCAAATAAGAATGCGAGATACAGAAAAAAGAAAAAAAAAACAGTGCAGCATAAAGTAAATAAAATAAGACATCAATCCTTCGTGAGAAGTGGAAGGAGAACTTTTTTTGTGAATTTGGGTTCGAGAAGTAAATGTTCAACAAATCTTTAATTGCAGCTATTACTGAGAACAGAGAGCTACAACACAAGACCACACATTCATAGAATCATTAAGGTTGGAAAGACCAGTAGGATGATCTAGTCCAACCACCAACCCGTGCCTGTGACCACACCAGACCACGTCCTTCAGTGCCACATCCACACTCTTCCTGAACACCTCCAGGGACTATGACCCCACCACCTCCCTGGGCTGCCTATTCCAACACATCACTGCTCATTCTGGGAAGTATTTCCTAACATCCAACCTGAATGTCCTGTGATGCAGTGTAAGGCCATTCACTCTCAATCTACTGCTGTTAGCTGACAGAAGAGAGTGACCCCCATGTCACTACAAGCTCCTTACAGGGAGACTGATAACGGCCCCCTGAGCCTCCTCTTCTCCACTCTAAACAATCTCAGTTCCCTCAGCCATTCTCAATTAGATTTGTACTTCAGACCCCAAACAGCTTCACTGCCCCTTCTCTGGACATACTCCAGGTCTCAATGTCTTTCTTGTAACAAAGCATATTATTTTTACCAATACACAAAAGAACAACAAAAAAATGGTTACAGTTACATTAAAAAACAGAAATTCATACAAAGAAGTCACACCACATAGGCCAGGAAGAAAGGTCATCAGAACAGCAACCTCCCGGCTTCCACATGGGACAGGGCTCACTAACACCCTCCTCCCCAATCCATGATCCCAGCACTACATACATCCAGGCTCCATGTTCCTACCTAAAGTACAGTGTGGTACCCGGGCTTGACACAGGTGCCCCAGAGCTCAGAGAAACAATGAATGGCACAACAGCAGGCACAGCTGTGCTGCAGCATCACTGCTGGGAGCAGCCATGCCCTGCGCACAATGCAGGGACATGTACACTATTTACAGCACTGCTCCAGGTCCCTTCTCTCCCCACTCGTGCTCCCAGCTGCTGCCCCAGCTGCAGACAGACACCAGATTCTTTCCTGCAGCTCCAGCTTGCGGCTGTGTCCCAGAGGAGTGGTTCCACCTGCAGAGCTCAAGAACAGCAACAACTGCTGAGCTCCAAGCAGAGAAGAAAACCTTGCTTATTCTGCAAGGAAATGGGAAAGAAGAGGGCTGAAACGAGGGATGGACCAGTCCGTGCACTAGGTAGAGGGCTGCTCTGCTACTGGCTTGCTGCAGGGCCAGGACTTTGCTCGGGGTAGGCTTTGGGAAGCACGTTCAGTCTCGCTGTTTCTGGGGGCATGGGACCTCACTGCAGCAAAGCATCTAGCCTGACCCAGATGCTGGTGAAGGACAGTTCAAAGGGAGTGACCACTGCTGGCCTAGAGATGTTCCTCTTGCTATTCACAGCTAAGAGACAGAGCTCTGAAGGGTTTGCAGGCTGAACAAACTTGGTTCTGACTCCCAAGCCTTCGCACCCCAACCTCACCTTGCCCACGTTCCTGTGGGAATGAAGCAAGCTACCCAACATAAGCTTCTTGGGTCCTGAATTCCTGATGAATGCTGGCAGGATCTGTTAAAAGTCTCACCCTCCAGATTATCTTCCCAGTTCTCTACCGTTTCCTTTAAAGCTTTCTTTAGCAGATTCACCACTGGAAGCTGCTTTTTAATCCAGCTTCTGCCTTTTTTGCAAGGCTTAAAGGAGAATTGCAGGGTTGATTTCCAGGGGTGTCCACATCAGAAACATCATCTAGATCAATCTCATTGCTGTGGGCTTAATAACGGAGCTTTGGATGCTGAAAGACCCATTCCTATGGAACTGCAAAAGATGAGTTATATGAGTGTCTCTGGTTATAGATGTCTATGTTCCTCAAACTTGAGATCTCCCCTGTCTGCATTTTTCAGATCCTTCCAGGTACTTTAACTCCTCCTTTGTCTTATCCAACTCTAAAACTGTTTTCCGCAGCTTACTGTTGACAGAGAATAACTCCTCCTGACTCTCTGTCATTTCACCAGACATCTTCCAAGTCTCCTTCAAGTTCACATATTCCTTCCTCAGTGAGACACAGTAGATAGCAAGCTGTTTTACTGCTGCCCGCCCAACTCCCATCTCTGTGAACATCCTCTCCACTTCAGTGTACTATCTCTGAAACAACAATTCAATCCACTCCATAATTCCCAGGTTCTTTTGCTGGTGGTGGGCCTCTTCTTCTGATCTTCTGTTGTCGTCCTGCTGCTTCTCCAGGAATTTCACCTGTTTCTTGAGGGAGGAAGACAGCATCTCTCTGTCGCTCCCAGCACTTTCTAGAGCAACTCCACTGTGGCACTGCAAATATCCAGAGTGTCCCACAGCCTATCCACAATGTCCTGGCATTCCCATTTTTCCTTCTCTTTCACAGAGAACTGAGCCTTCACTTTTTCCACTTCATTCTGTAAGGTCTCTACATCCAGTTCTGTCTGCTCCTTCAGGGCAACATCAAAGAAGAGGTTACCAATAACCAACCTTTTGCTGACCTAGATCCTGCACTGAGGGCAGCTGCAGTTGGGCCCCATATTGAACCATTGGAACCAGGCTGGGTGTGGCTCTGGGCAGCCTGGTCCAGTGGTTGACAATCCTGCACATAACAGGGAGGCTGAAACTAGATGATGATTACAGCATTTTTCAACCCAGGCCATTCTGTGATTCAGTGATTCTATGACCAGGCAGGCACAGCGGAAGGTGCGCCTGCACAGCACACCTCTGAAGAAATCAGAGCAGATAGTGCAGTGGGCTTCGATGGTCAAGATGGGTCTGACAGGCTGTGATTATGGCAAATAGAGCAATTTTCTAGCACTCTTCAAGCAGCTTGGTTGAGCTTTGCTCCACACAAGCTTTAAATGCCAAAGTGCCTTAATTAAGAGCTTAGTGGCCCTAAGTTTCAAATGCAGTCAAACAGGATGGTCCTGTGTGGAATGAGAAACTGGGTTTGATGACCTCTATGGGTCCCTTCCAACATGGAATATTCTCTGAAGAGAAACAGGAGAGCAGAACCATCCCTGCATGTGCCTGGAGATGCTCCCACGGCAGTAAGGGAGTTGCTGGAGAAGTGCCAGCACACCCCTCCTCCCAGCAGAGCTGAGATGCACGCACACCAGGTTGCCCTTGGAGGAGGCTGAACAAGAAGCCCGTCTGCAGCAGCACATCTCAACCCACAGCGGGGTCACGGAAGCCCACAGTAGTGACTGGTTTCATGATTTTCATCTACTGATCAGTTCCTGCTGCTCCAAATGACTTTCTTATGTCAAAATACCCTCCAGCACATTGGTGCCAAAGTTAGGTGAGGTGAATCTAAATCTGGTGGGCTGCAGATTCTGTGAGTACTTCAAATATCATTTAAAACGAACTCACACTGCCCAACATTAGAAATATGACTTGCTAATAATACTAGATCAGTATTTGTTGGATATTTTACCATTCCCTTTACTCCTCTTGAATCCCGATGCTTCTCTGAACAGCCTTATCCAATTTTCCACATAAGCAGAACTTTTAAATATCTTTACACAAAATTACAAAATCATGGAAAGGAGCCCAAAGGCTGAAGTACTGAAGCCAAAGAGTCGTGTGGCTTTGTCACTGGGAAGTAGGACGTGTCCTGGGAGCAGAAGTGAACCTGACACACATTCACTGATCAGATGCAGGCAGTTGATTAGTCCCCTTATAGCTTGAAAAAGAGAAGGCTCCAGGGAGACCTCATTGTGGCCTTCCAGTATCTGAAGGAAGGGTAAAAACAGGAGGGGGAACGGCTGTTTACAAGGGTAGACAGCGATAGGACAAGGGGGAATGGTTTCAAAACGAGACAGGGGAGGTTTAGGTTAGATATTAGGAGGAAGCTTTTCACACAGAGGGTGGTGACACACTGGAACAGGTTGTCCAAGGAGGTTGTGGATGCCCCTTCCCTGGAGGCATTGAAGGCCAGGCTGGATGTGGCTCTGGGCAGCCTGGTCTGGTGGCTGGGGACCCTGCACATAGCAGGGGGGTTGAAACTAGATGATCATGATGGTCATCTTCAACCCAGGCCATTCTATAATTCTGTGATATGATTCTACGACAATTTGGGCAGCCGTACACCTGAGCCCATCACCTAAGGCCTTCCCTACTGCCCAAGGGAAGAAAGGCTTCTAGAGCTAATTTCTCTCACCCTACAGTAAAGCTAAACCAACCATACATCAGGTATTAGGCATGCATGTTTCTGTCCCTCTGATGAGGCAGCATACCTGGAGCTATTCAGCTGCAGATTTCTGCCTTCTGGACACCAGCAAACAGGAGAGTCTGTTTCAGTCAGTGCTTCAGGTTGACTGACCCACTGCTAAATTCATGTCTCTTGTGAGTCAGAGTTAACATCCAAGTGTAACAAACATGTACCACCAAGGACAGTTTTCCTGTTGTTGAAAACCTTATGCTCGATTTGGGTTGTTCACATATGATCAGTCATGGCCTGCCTACTGAAGTTCCATTCAGAGAACTGTAGATAAGCATCACCTTTTACACGTGGAAGTTAACACAGCTAGATCATAGCACCCTTGAGGTGCTGCAGGGGAAGAAACAGCTTGGGTGAGGTACCTGCAGATGGGCAGCCATTCACCAAGGCATGAGCTGTTTATTCTCCCCTCCCATACCACTGCCTTTTCTAAGCCTCCCATTCTTGAAACTTTCGAAGTCTCCCACACTCATCAAATCCATTCTTTGGAACCCCTTCCCTCCAGAAACCACAGCCCCCAAACAACAGTGTGATATTTACACACAGCCCTCATCAGCTGCAGGAGCTGCGGCATGAGGCATGCTGTCCTTGCCCATGGGGGGACATGCACAAGTACCACGTTTGTAGGTAGAGGGCATGCAGCTCAGCAGGTGGCCACATTTTCACCTCTGACCTGTGACAGCCTTACAGTTTTGCCATGGAAACATCCTCTTGAATTGCACACAGTTGGCTTTCTGCCACAACAGTAATGAAAAGGATGCACCATTCTCATCAGTTCATCTAGAAGGAGCAGAAGTAGTTACCTGGCTGATAGGAGCAGAGTTTCACAAGCACCAAACACCACCATACCAATTATCCAATGGCAGCATGCAGAGCACCACTCCCTCTTGCAAGATTATTGCTTAAATGCTAGAATTTACTTCACAGCTACAGCACTGAAATATACTGGCTTACTATAGACTTATTGTTTACAGAGCCTTACTTAAAAGGATAAAAGCCCATACTCCTTTTATTCCTCAACTTCTTTTAATGCCTTTTCTTTATTTTACTTTCACCTCCTTCTCATATAAGGTACCCGTGCACCTTATACAAAACAATATACAGAAACACTCTCAAAATTGTTACTATCAGGTGCAAGTTTTTTATTATTATTGAGACTGAAATTGCAGAAAAACATATCTGCAAAATGATTCTGGAGATGTTCTTTGCTTTAGAGCATTTTATTTTGTCAAATGTGCGGAACAGAACACAGTATTTGGAACGTTATGAGAAAATTTATAAAAGACCAGAAGCTTTAAAAACAGACTTCTGGTTCTCTGCTGCCTGACCAGCTCTTACCTATCATCTCCCTGTCCTGAAGTTGCACAGCATCCCCTAATAACAGCCAAGAGTGAAAACAGCAACTTACATATGTTTAATTCTGAAAGCCAAAATATAAAATATACCAAGACCAGGATGTAGGCTACCTCTTATGAGACAGTTTTTAATCTTAAAAATGAAAAATCCTTCTCTTCTGGATAGAACCCTCCATTGCTAATACAGTTTTACAAATATGAGGCATTTACCACCATTAAAACCTATATAAAGTCTGTATCAGACCATCTTCATGCAAGAACCTCCAAATCTAATTAATTCCCAAAGCAATAATTTCCAGAGCATTAACATTTCAAATGTCTAAAGCAGACAGGGAGGTGCAGAAGAATGATTCAGTGATTTCCTAGAGAAGGAAAAATGCACCATGAGCCTTCCAGGGTGCTGTCCTCAATCAAAAAATACAGCTTCACACTTCTTGCAGCTGAAAAGTGAGCTGCTTCAAAAACAATTGCCACTGTCTTTATCAAGAGGTAACAGCTGACTTCAGGAAATAGTTTGGCCTTAAGAAATCAAATCCTCATCCAGAGAAATTTCAGGTGAATTTTAGGAGTTTCACAACTGCAGAGACCTAACATATTAAAAGGGATGCTTCCCTTACAGCACTCCGGTATCTTCTGCATGTGAGTTTGTGTTCCTAGAGAAGAAAAAACATGTGAGTCCCAAAGAAGGCTATGTGAATTATTTATTTAAAACTTTTTGCCCAAGGCAAGAAAAATGACCACACAGTTATAAAATACTCTCAAAGTCTGCCAACCATAAGAAAAGTAGTATGTAATAGGTACAAGGATATTTAAACAAATGGAATTAATTCAGGTCCTTTTCTCCTTAGTTTCTGAGCATCTTCAAAAAAAAAAGTGAAAAACATAACTTACATCTGTCATCTAGAGCTTACTTTCTCTCTAATTCTTCCTGGGAAAATCCACATGTGCAGCATGTGAGGTCATTTCATCCTTCTTTTTGTCCCCCACATGCATCTGCACATTTGTCTATCCTTAGTCATGAGAACACGGATGAGTTGAGAATGACCTCAGGGAGGAGTGGTGGAGCAGCACGATCTAGAAAAGCCTCCGTATCATTAACAGAGGAGATGGTCCGTAGCAATAAATCATGAAAATAAAAAAGGAGGGGGAAGAAAGCAGAATCACAGCTCCTCTTATTGATGATGTCCCACTAGATAAAAATTAAAATACACCATACACATCCTTAGTTAGTAGCCCTTCAGAAAACTGAAAAGGAACACACTCGGGGAGAGTGTGCACCTTTTCTAAAGGTGGTCAGGTACAGCATCCTCAACCTGCTTGTTTCATTTCAGTGACCTCTCACCATAACAGCAGTCTCCTCTAGTTTTTAATTAGTAGTTTACAGAAATCACAGCTTGAATATGCGGAAATATAGCTCACAGCTTTGAAGTATTTTTCATGTATTATACATTGAAACGCTCTGCTCACCTTCCATATTCTTTCCATTCCCATAAAGGTAAGAAATTCCCATTCTTTGGGATTTGTGAACTAACAAAATTTGCAGAATTCTTTTGCTGCAATGGCATGTGCAAATGGGAAACAGCCCCTAACAGGACAACACAACTGCAACATATTTGATATTAGAAAGCATCACATCTAAAGTTGCTCATTTATACAACTTAACATTTATACAACTGTTAATTGGCTATTCTACTACAAATTCAGGTACCCATACAAGAAACATTTGTGGTCACTGAGTGATATTAAATTTAACCCTTCTTCAAAAAAAAAGGCAAAGAGTGAAATCTGATTCATGACAGGGTGCTAAATTAGACAGCCTTAACCGCGGAGCCCAAGAATTGCCACTAACTCTCCTGCATTCATTTTTAGAAAAAAGCTCCTGCCACTTCCATCCTTGAGCTGTCCCTGGAAAGCATTGCTTCTGGAAAAGATTACAACTTTTTACCCATTTGGGAGCAAATGGGGAAGGCAAAAGGTAACCACATCCAGAACTGAATTCCTCTTCAGCCTACAGAAGCTCAGGAGGGTCCAACAGAATCAGAGAATTGCTCAGGTTGGAAAAGACCTTAAAGATCAAGTCCAACCACAACCTAACCACACTACCCTAACAACCCTCCACTAAATCATGTCCTTGAGCACCACATCCAAACAGTTTTTAAACACATCCAGGGATGGTGACTCAACCACCTCCCTGGGGAGCCTATTCTAGTGCCTAACAACCCTTTCTGTGAAGATTTTCTTGATATCCAACCTAAACTTACCCTGGTGCAACTTGAGGCCATTTCCCCTCATCCTGTCACCTGTCACCAGTGTGAAGAGACCAACCCCACTTTCACTGCGATCTCCAAGCCCTTCACCAGCCTTGTTGCCCTTCTTTGGACCTGCTCCAGCACCTCAATGTCCTTTCTGTACTGAGATGCCCAAAACTGAACACAGTACTCAATATGTATAAATACTTGAAGGCATGGTGCAAAGAGAAAGAAGGCAGGCTATTTTCAGTTGTTCCCAGTTCCAGGAACAAAATACTGGGCACAAACTGGAGCAGAGAAGGTTCCCTCTGAACACCAGACAGCACTTCTGTGTTGTACAGGTGATGTGACACTGGTGCAAGCTGCCCAAAGAGGTTGTAAAGTCTCCTTCTTACAGCTCTTCAAAAACCACCCAGAGACGGGCCTGGGCACCCTGCTCTCAGTGGCCCTGCCGGAGCAGGTGCTAGGCCACATGGGCCCAGAGGTCCCTTACAACATTAATCATTCTCCAATTCTGTGGTAAATATAAAAATAAGCAGCACTGGAAAGCTAGGTAGTATCTCCCAAAACAGATTATTTTTTTTTCTTTCAGAGAACTTCACAAACTTTACTTAGGGGGAAACAAAATTAATTAATTTTTTCCTGAGTGCCTAATATTTCTGAAGCCCACTCCCTTGTGCTCTCACTCTCAGCTGCCACCCGCTCCAGTTGAATCAGCATCACACAGAGCCTACAAACCTCTTCCTTCCAGCTGGAGGCCCTGCAAATAGGACAGGTGCAAGAACCTGGCAGTGCAGAGGTACACATGTGCGGGTCCGCCTTTGCCCTTCCTCACCTGACATCCACTCGTGCCACCCATCTCACCTTTTTATATCCCTTCTGATCTACAGCAATACTATCAGGTCTCTGCACATAAATGCAGTTCAGAGAATCAGAGAATTGATCTTTACAGCTCACCTAGTCCAACCCCTCTGCAATGAGCAGGGATACCTACAGCTCGATCGCATTGTTCAGAGCCCTGTCCAGCCTGACACTGAGTGTCTCAGGGATGGGGCATCCTCCACCTCTCTGGGCAACCTGTTCCAGTGATTTGCTATCCCTTACTGTAGAAAAATTCTCCTCATACCTACCCTAAATCTCCCTTTTTAATTTGAAACCATTTCCCCTTGTCCTATCACAAGGAATCCTGCTAAAGAATCTGAAGAGTTGCTTGAATTGCCTCACAGCAACAAGAAAGCAAGTTCAGCCTCCACTCACACTGAGTGCTCAACCAGATCCCACAAAATCAGGCAGAAATGCAAGCATGGAGGAGAAGAGCATCTGATCCTCCATGCACCATGTTCCTAGCTGGCATCTGCAAACCCCAAAAATAGAATCAAACCCAAATTGTCAGCCAGCACTTCTAAACATGGGCTGCTGTTCTCAGAACCTGGGCAACTAACTTGGGGTGACTTAAAGTGGTTTGACTTTATGTATGCCATCACTCCCTTAAAGCTTGCTTTTGAGGCTGAGAAGCACACAACCAAGAAACCCACAGATTCCTGTGACTTTCCGGAGGTGTGGGCGTCAATGCAAAATGGCACTCTGCTCTTAACTTCTTCCACACCGATGTTATAACACTAATTTGCTTTAATATATTGAATAATGTCACAGCTCACTACCTATTTGCGCTGTTCTGTAACATTAAAGTTTCCCAACTCAACCACTTCAGATTGGTATCACAGGAGAGAGGAGAGCAATACATAAATGAACTCCAGGCAACTCCCTCTACTTGGTACATCCACAAGTTAATGAATGCAGCTAGGAACTGTTTCTCAAGCTCCCCAAAAGACAAAAGCCAATCCAGCTGTTAAGACGGACTGCTTAGCACATGGACAGAAGTCTCAGTGATCTGTTCACAAAATTGTTGGACAAGGGGCATTTTGTCGCATTACAGAACAAACAGATTCTAATTTAGAAAAGGAACTCCAAAGTCCAGAGCACTGCATGGAAAATGTGTTGGTAGTAACTGTCTTCTGATATGACACAAACTGCAACTCGAGTAATTTGTTTATTCACAACAGCAAAGGTTTCAGAAGGGAAAAGGGTTTCTTAAGCACACTGATCTCCAAAGATTTATTACACAATACGCCACACAGAGCCATATAAAACTGTATGTTCTCTAGGGGTACTGAAAGGTAAAGGACTGCAGGTACCACCTCCATAATTCTACAAGAAAACATTACAAGAGCAACTGCTACAATTAACCCAGTAAAGGTGCATCTAGCATGCCTGGCCCTCCAGTGTGTGCAAGGTAAGGTAGGATCTGCAAGGAGCTAATTTGGTTACGTAGGTACAGAACACGGGGCAAAGCAGCCAGATCTGAGTTCTTTGTTCCTGAATCCGCAGCTGGGGATTCATAACCTGCCCAACCCACATAGCACGCCTGTAATTCAATCCTTGTGGTGACCGAAACAAGCTTCAGTCTGCACTTTTCTGACCTCTGAGGAAGAAGATAACCATCAGTAAAGTTCAGAATTGACTGTCTGCTCAGTTTCATCAAATTTCCCTATGATGCAGGATGCCAAGAAGCAACAAGAAGCAATTTATAGCATATAGCAACTTAGCGGGTTACCTCCCCACCCCTGTGCTTTCTTCACCAATTTCACACAGGATGCTTATGCAATTCATCAGCTGAGCTCAGGCAGATCAGCAAAGGTCAGTATGACCAGACTGCCCTTCTGCCCTCCTGGGAGGGCCCTGCAGCCTGGCACAGCACCATGAGCCACAGCACCACTGTGGATGGGAGGATGGTACCAGGCTCCCTCCACACACACAGCTCCATGGTGGACTCAGCTCAGAGCTGTGGAGCAACAACAGGTCACACAGAACAGTTCTTTCACTTCTATGCGGAAGAAACAACAGGTAAGGCTGAGCCTGGTACCAGGAAAGTGCAGCACCTTTAGGCACTCACAGTCAAGCACCAGAAAGTTATTATTTTAGTAGTGATTAATACAAGCTTTCATGTAAAATAACGAAGGCTAAAAGTGAAATGCATGCTTTCATTGCTGAGAGTAACAGATTTGTAATAGGAAAGTTCTTTATTTATCTTTGGCAATTTTAACCATTTTCATATAAATTATGTTAAGGTGGCAAAACTGACTGGCACTTTGTTTCACAATAATACACCAGCCAAAAATCCTGGCTTGCATGACTCATTTGTCATCACTGACAGAGACTAGGAACTCCACATCTGATGCTCTGTGCATAAATACAACCTACCCACAGTGGAAAATACACGTCACATCAGGACAGAGTCAACCTTGACTGAGGTTTGTAACTTCCATGCACTTCCTATCACTAAAGACAAAAGAAATATCCCTTTATTTTCACAAAACAAAAATGACTGTAAAAGCTTCCCTCATCCCCAGCTGTATTCCAAGTGGGACTGCGAACGTGGCGTATTCACATGGCATTCAGATGATTAAGACATCATTTCAACAGAGCTCGACTATCACAGGCTATCATTTAAAAAAGAAAAACCAGAAAAAAGACGCACTTGATTTATGCAACAAAACCAAACCACAGGGAGGAGCAGCCCTTTAACCCAATGAAGCACAGCGACAGCTACACCAAGCACATCTACTCCGTGTCTCCTGAAAGCAGCCAAAATGGCATTTACCTGTCCTCTTCCTCCAGTGCCCTCAAACATCAATTCCATATTTGGAGGAAAAAAAAAAATCTGGTGGTTTGGAATTATTCCATCTTTGATCATTCTCTACCTTGCAAACAACTGTGGCAGACGGAACCAGCATTTTTATTGTTACTTGGAGACGTCACAGTGGAATTTATGTCTCCTTTACACAGCCTCTCTCTCTCTCTCTCTCTCTCTGGTATTCAGATCTTTTACAGCCAGTTTTCAACACTCTTGCCTGCTATTCATAATGAAAGCCACAGTGGAATCTTTCAGGTTTGCCTGCAGTTGTGGTTACCCTGCTTCTCATAAACACGGCAACTTCCTGCCAAGGTTCCCACTGCTAAATCAGGTTGAAGCATGGCATCCTTCACAGCTGTGACCCCTGAATGCACTCATGCTGCAACTCTGTCTGTTTCTATTAACTACACGCAGCAGTGAGAGAGCATTTCTGCTGCTGCGTCCAGAACAGCCTCCTCTCCTCTCCGCCAGCTCTGAACCTGCCAGCATACTCCTGCGGGTAGCAGAGCAGTAGCTGTTGTTTCAGAAATAACACCATTTTCATTATTATTTTTCTTTGCAATAGGCAGTTTGTGGTACACCTTTAAATGCACTGTGGTGACAAGTGCATAATCCTCAAGGCAGGATCCCAGGATCAAACCATGCGTCAGTCACTCCTCTAGCCATGCAGACTCAAGCACGCAAAATAAAGCTCTTGATTAAGGAAGCGATAAAGGACAACCTGACTTTTCTTACGTAGGTGAAAAAGGATGAATTAAAAAACAAGCAGAGAATCTATGCACTCTTTGGTGCTCCTGTAGAGGATACATTTATTGCACAGCAGGACATTAAATGTGTTTTCCTATACGCTGATAAATTATAAATGATGTGTGTCCTACTTCTTGTAGTACTACCTTTGTGATAATCTCCTGCAGGACAGAGTCAGTTAATAGTAGCCTCGGCACTTCTGACCTTTACTTACTCACAAAATTTCAATTTCCTTCTTTAAACAAAGAGTTTTTGCCCGCAGTCCCCTACAGTCACCATTTTGCTTACCCAAGGTGCGCAGGTCTGTTGAACACATGCATCATAGCACCTTGACACCAAGCCACAAGCACATGAAGCCAAGATGAGCTTCTTTTGAAGGCAGATGGCAAGCTGCCCCTCTAACACTTTTGGCTGAGACATTTCCAGCCCTTTCAACTCATTCCATGTACCAAAGCCTCAGCAACATTCAAACCATGAAGCTGCCAATCACCAACAATTTCTGTTGCAGGGATGGAAAATTGGAAGGAAAAGAAAAAAAAGCCACCCCTCTCCCCTGCTTGCTTTGTGCTTGCCCAAACCTCCAGCTGACCCAGAGCATCATGGCAGTGATTAAAACACAGCAGCTGCCCTGGCTCTCAAAGAGCCCAGCTGGCAGAACCAGCCAGCTCCCAAGCAGAAAAAAACAGATACATACTTTTTTTTTTTGGTTCTCCTTCCACCACTCAAGTCTGAATGCTCACTTTCATTCTGACCACAGGGGAGTGAGGGGGAAAATCTCCCTTTAGAATATAACCCGAAACATCCAGATACTCACCCACGCCTGGTGAGTAGGAAGCCTTCACGAGCGTCATCAGGTGCTGCACAACCTTCCCTCCCTGACAAGAATCAAGCAAGCCTAAAACTTGTTACTGCAGAGACAACCTTTCAAATGCAAGTGAGGCAATGAAGTACAGTACCCAGTGCTACTGCTGTACCTTGCTATACTGCTTCAGAGCAAAAATACTCCTGCTCAGAAAAGCCGGGGACAATGCCCAAATTGAAAAGCCTCCATTTCACACTGCTGCTATTCTGGCCATGGGCCATCGCACAGGAAGCCTGAGAAGCAAACCAGCAAGAGGGATGTGAAGGGCTACAGGGCATGCTGAAATCCAGCAGGACAGCAAGGAAAAGACAAAGAGTGGCAGTGCCCAGAGCTCTTCTGATGCACTCAGAAGACCAAGAAGACAGACACCATGCCTGATAAGAAACACAAAACACTCCATTAGACAACAGCTGCTAAAATAAGCTTTCTTAATTAAGCTTAAACACATAGCAACACGCTCTTATAAGAATGACTGCATCCATAAACCTTTCTCAGACATGGTCTTAGAACACCTGGGGACATTTTACTATCAGCTCTTTAGATTTCAATGTGAAAATCGGTTAACAGCACCTGTACAACTGGACAAAGCCAGAGAAGAAACACAGCCAAGGCTGCAGCCTTACCCCAACCCCAGTTTGCACAGCTGCTGTTTGGGGACCGCAGAGTGCCAGTTCTGCATGCCTGGCTGGAGAGCAGCATGCCGGAATTGCAGCAATCAGGTGGCACAGTCCGTGCGCTTTCCTGCTGACACTGCTGACACCTATTCAGGCCCATGATCACTCTGCCCCTTTGCATGATTACATCACTAAGGACACATAAGACATAGAACAAGGCCCAGATGTGCCCATGCTGCAGACAGAAAGCACCACTGGCAGCAGTCATCTGTGCAAACACAAGAAATCTCCTAAGGCAAAAAGATTTAGACTGCATTATGTCAGAATGTAAACTAACCATCTCAGTACCACACAGGTCACTTACAAAGTCATCTCTCCACTCCGAAAGCTTCAGCCCTGTTGCTAAAGCTGCTAGTTTTCAGAGCCTATTTCTCATTTAAAGCCAAAATGACTAAAAGACTATCAGAAATGTTCATCTTAGTTTACCATCCAGTCAAAAAATATACATGGATGGTTTGAAGGGACAAAATCTATTTGTGACGGCTCACCTAAAACCATCAGTACAACAGCACAAATGTTTAGCACTGCGGTCACATAGACAAGACCACAGGGCACTTCTGCGTGGTCATTAGAGGAATATTTGCCTTCCCCTGGATAGACAGCTGCTGGCAGCATCACAAAGCTGCTGGGTTCCCAGCGTATCTCCTGAGCATCTCTCCCTGTCACAATGCAGCAACGAAGCCCATAATTCTAATAGTCTAAAGCTGCAAAGGACGAACCTTGAGAAGGAAAATACACTGAAAGGTGGAATGCTGATGCAGAGTAAAAAAAGTGCATCAGCTCCAAATAGTTTGTGTGTGTTGGTTTGTCCTCCATTCATTTTTAAGACTCATAGTTATTTAAGACCCATGAAAGTTGGAAACACCAGGGCACAATCAGCTTGAGACTGGGCCACTTTCTGCACTTGGTGCTACAGACTTGGGAGAGCCATAGCTTAAGCAATTTGCAGATCTCAGATATCTGAACAATATTCTCACTTGTATGACCTGATTTTTACATGGCCATATGAGAAACCAGAAGTTGGACTCAATGATCCTTGAGAGCAGCCTTGCAGAGAAGGACTTGGGGGTCCTGGTAGACAAGAAGCTGGATGTCAACCAGCAGTGTGTGCTTGCAGCCCGGAAGACCAACTGTGTTCTGGGCTGCATTAAAAAAGGGGTGGCCAGCAGGGGGAGGGAGGTGACTGTCCCCCTCTACTCAGCTCTTGTGAGCATCCATCTGCAGTACTGCATCCAGGCCTGGGGCCCCCAGTACAGGAATGATGTGGAGCTTTTGGAGCAGGTCCAGACGAGAACCACTAAGATGATCAGAGGGCTGGAGAATCTCTCCTATGAGGAAAGGTTGAGGAAACTGGGCTGGTTCAGCTTGGAGAAGAGCAGACTGCAGGGAGACCATACTGTGGCCATCCAGTACTTGCAGGAGCATATAAATAGGAGAACAGCTGTTGTCATGGGTAGACAGCGATAGGACAAGGGGGAATCATTTCAAAATGAGACAGGGAAGGTTTAGATTAGATATTAGGAGGAAGTTCTTCACTCAGAGGGTGGTGGTACACTTGAAGAGGTTTCCAAGGAGGCTGTGGATGCCCCATCCCTGGAGGCATTGAAGGCCAGGCTGGATGTGGCTCTGGGCAGCCTGGTCTGGTAGTGACCCTGCATGTAACAGGGGGGCTGAAAGCAGATGATCACTGTGGTCCTTTCAACCCAGGACATTCTATGATTCCATGGTCCTCAAGTACAGAACGACAAACTGCAGATAGCCTGATACACAAAAGCAGATGGAACCATTGCACTCTGGACAAATCCTGCATATCTGATAGAAGTTTCGGGAACAGGTCCTCTTTTAGTATTTCAAATTGCTGGGCTTGCACACAGCAGTAAGACAAACCCAGCTGAACTGAGCAGCCACTCAAGCCTGTGCTTAAGGGTAATCCCTCAGAACAAGAGGTTCTTAGGAGACAGCCCTACTTGTACCAAAACAAGCATTACTTTCATCAACACTGCAGGGTGACTGTGAAACTTTCCGCACAGCTTCTGACTTGTGATCACTTTCACAGATTTTCTTTTCTATGAACACACATAGGAATAGAGTCCTTCTGCAAGTTTCTGCTAGACAACAATCTAATCCCAAGCTGGCAGCCCAAGCAAAAAGATGAAGATTTCAGCAACAACTCATTCAATAGGGTATTTGCAGATGAGTGCTACCCACAGTCAAGGTGACTGCAGCCCAGAACACAACTGAAGAACTCAGTACCCTTTAGCCAGGCAGACAGTCAGAGCAGCACTGTCACTGTAAAACTACAGAGATGTCTGTTTTGTTCATCACTTAAGAACAGATACTAAAGGAAAGCACACAGGGACACCAGCAATTACTTACCACATAGATGCTGGGAACTGCACACCAAGGAGTCATTTCAGACTGGACATAGCCACACACCATTGCAATGGCCCAGTGGTATAAACAACACCAGTGATGCAACTGCAGCCACACATTAGGGCTGGCCACAAAGTACAGAGCTTCTAGATGAGGAAGGCAGGAAAAACCCCCTTCAGGAAGGGTGGGGGGGAAGCAGGGACCCTGCTGAAGACACATCAACTTTTTGTCAAAGGCATTTTGTCAAACAGCAAAAGCAGTGCTGAAGCCCTCTCCAGTAGGAACAGCAGCAGCTGCAAAGCAGCACAGCTGTGAAGTCTGAAAGCACTCGAGAGAGGTTGCGGAGGGAGACAAGAGGCAGGTCTACCCAACCTACAGACTATATACCATAATCCTCATGGGGCTTGAGGAGCACGTGACACATACCTCACACCTTGGAGGAGATGGGAAAGACAACAACACTCTGGAGGCCTCGCTTCTTCAGTGCTGGACACACCACCACGCAACTGGGAGCAGCAATGCTGGCTTCAGCAGAGCCTGCTGGCTTCCGTCTTTCTACAGCTGGGCTCTGATCACCAAAACGCCAGTGGCCAGCACAGCTTTCTCTCTGCACACATGGCTGCCTCAAAGGACTGGCATAAGTACAATAAATAACAGCCCACTTGAATCAGAACAGTAGCCTACCTTCTCCTTGTTACCTACAAGACGAATATTAGTGGAAGAGTTGCTGTGAGAGACCAAGCACCATGAACAGAGGAAAATGAGAAAGAATTGGCATGCAAAATGGAGCATGAGCTGACAAGAGGTGCAATTTCCCTTGGGCCAGAGCTACACCTCCAGAGAGAGCAAGCCTGTGGGGTAGGACATCTCAAGTTACAACCATGGATGATGTTCCTCTGGATTAATTACTGTATCTGTACTGTATTTGTGCACTGTCCTCCATGCACAACAGCCAGTCCTTTTAAATTGTCTGCTTGTTAAGTAACCAGAGAAAGCAACACAAAGGAATGCCTAGAAAGGCTTCAAGACCCAAACTACCTAGGCCTCTTCATCAAGGCTACTAATCCTCAAAGGCAATAATGGCGGAGGCCCAGAAGTCAAACATCTCTGCACTTGTTACACCAGCCATTTCCTGTCCTTTCAGTTGGCCATGATCATCTGTAAATTCACTTTCCCCTCACTTTCTCTTGGGTTAATCTATTTCTTAGAAACAGAGGCTCAGAGATTACAACACAGTCTTATGCAAGGGAAATTTTAGGATGCCACTAGGCTGAAACAACTCAGATGAAAAACTTGTGATACTGAATGGAGGAAGGGATTGGCTAGGCTTTCCTGCACAGCCTCTGAAAAAAAAAAAAATTACATTTTTCACCTTAGTTTCATTATAAAAGTTTGCTGGTGCTCTGCCTAAAACACATCTCCAGACCAACCCTACCAATGCAATCGCAGTACTGAATTACCTTACCCGGTAGTTCAGGGAAGCCTAAGCACAAAATTTATTATCACTTAATTGGTGTCCTAAAAATACACAGTTGAGATTCTTTTTCCCCTTAACCACAGAGAAAAGCAAGCTCTTAGAAGAACAGTGTTCTGCAATCTCCTCATACTGCTTGCATGCAGGAGGAGAAATCTACCCTTTCCAACTTGCTGTTGGGACTAAGGAGCAGATAGCTTTTCAGAGGGAGATGAAGAAAACCACTACTTAAAACTCCTTTCTCCGACTCCAAATATATTTACAGGCAGGCAAAGGGTAAAAGTGAGGGAATAAACTAGAAAGAAATACACCGGAAGATATGGTAAAGAAACCCAGGGAAGAAAAAGAAAAAAGTATGTAACTACTCGAATAACTCCACTTAGTTATGCAACAGAAGGACAGGCAATAGGAATGACAGAAAAACGTGACAAAATACAAACATTTACACATGGTCACATCCTTCAGTGACCAACTGACTGATAATTACCCCTTGCGTATTATGTAAATCAAGCCATCAGAAAATCTTTTACAGTCTGTTGTAGAGATATGTAACCCACCACAACTACAGCAGGTTTTCTTATTTTATTTTTTAGTTAAACACATACTAAGAGAAGAATAATGCAGGAAAAACTCCAACTGCACACCTTGCACTACAAACTGAGACTGGATTTCAGCTCACCTAGCATGTTATCTATATGCTTACTTTTAACTAAAGGTAATGACCCCGCTGTAGTGAAGGAAGAAGCCAACCACAGCTATACAACAATTTATCCTCTTTTCAGATTAGTTTCTGTGATGGGTGGGAGGAACTGCTCTGCAGAAACATCACTGTTTCTCATTGCTGACGGAGAAATCCAAAGAACGACCTTAAACTAGACTTCTAACTACAGTGACTGAAATGAGGGGAAATGACTTCCACCCAAACAGGGTCTTTAATTTGTTTCCTTCCAGGTGCCAAATAGTTCTGTAGTCTAGTGCAAACATTATTTGCACAAAAATACTTTGGGCTTCAAGTTCACTGGGGAACAAAGGGAAAAAAGTCAAGGAAAAACAGGGGCCCATTCTTTAAGTCAACATTAAATAAAAACAGAAGAGGTCTGATGGTTCCTTGCAAAGGTGCCTGGCACTTAATAACTTCTTCTCTGATGCTTATGAGCTGAGAAGCGCTGCTCTGGATCACCTGGCGATACCAACACATCTTACTGGCAACTTCACAGAAGTCCCTTTTGGGGTATTCACTCCAACTGACACTCACTGGCAGTCTGAAACCTTCCAAGAACACCTACTAAAGAAAAAAGCGTACACACACACACACACACACAAAGAAAACATCAATAAGAGGATCATAAAGGTTACTGGCGATGAGAAAGAGAAAAGTTAAAAAGAAAAAAGAAATCTACCACCTGGCTTGCAAAATAGTTTCACTTCTCTGTGGTGTGGCAGGAACACTTCTGAGTAGAAATGGGTAAGGAGGTTGGCACGCAGCACTCAAACAGCTGTGACCTGCTGCAGTACCTTTAAAAAACTGTTTGATTCATCTCCTCTGGCTGCTGTCCATCCCACTTTATCAATTTATTCAAAGTAAGCATTAAAAGCTCTTCAGTATCTCATAATTCTTACTACTGCTGAGCAGAAGCTATTGCCAAGTGAGATATCTGTCCCACAGAGCCCCTTCATGGCTGAATGTAGAGGTTCCCAAAAGTTCAAAGTAGAACTGCTCCAAGTTTCCAATTCCCACATCCAAATGACAGCTGAACTATACAGAAAATTTTAGGTGAGAAATCAGAAAGACACACCAGAGCCACAGTCTGCCCAGAACAAGTACCAAATCCTGCTCAGGATTCCTTGAGGAAATTGTTGTTTTCTGCAAAAACAGCACACAACGAACTTCTTTTCACTTCAGACACTCCGGTGCTTGGCTCCAGCTGCTGTTGAAGACAGGGGGGAACAAAGCAGCCGTGCTTGGAGAAGCCTCAGCCCACAAAGGAGCTGAGAGCACCAAGAGCCCTACCTGGCCTCAAAGGAAAGATCAACAAAGCGCACACAGTGCACTGGCTATGGAGCAAAGCCCTGGGCAGCCAGTCCTGACTGCAGATACATATGCAATCATATGAGGCAAGGGGGAGGGAGCAAGCATTTAATCTCTCTGACAGTGTTTTCAGTCAAAGAGATAAAAAGTAGTTTTCTTCAAGTCCCATTTCTTGTTCAGCTCTGCTGTTACAACACACAAGTTAAGCTCTATGCCAGTAGCTAGTGTCACTTGATAGCCTACTAAACCTTTGTTAAGCAAGAGGATTTGCATGCTATTATCAACAAAACCATAAATGTCCCAGGCTTCTGCAAAACCACCTCAGCCGTGATTAAACCGTGACCACTGCCTTTTCCCCTTTTCCAATGTCAGTCCATACAGCAGCACACCTCCCCACTGCCCGCCAGCTGGTAACACAGCCCCAGCTGGCCCCGCCTGCAGCCTGCGTGGGCACATGCCCTGTGGCCCACAGAGCCCTCAACTCAGTGCTGCTGGCCACCACTCCTGCTTCACTCCATAGCATGGCTTCATCCTGCTCCCCCGAGGGCCTGCTCAGGCCCTGCTCTGTCCCTCAGCCACACCATATCAGTGCTCTGCCCCAGTACCATCCCTCCGCTTCTAGCCCTCACAACAAACGACCCCTCTTTCACCGATCCCACAGAGCCTCACAGATTGTTCTAACAGTGCATTGGTTGACATGTTATGTATTTTTCACATGGAACTCCTGACCGGGGGGGCTCAATATCAAAGTCACAGCAGAGACACAGAAAAAAAAAACAAAAAAACCTCACCACACAATAAAGGGAAAGCTACTCCCTTGTAAAACAAAACATCTGTGCAAAGGCAATAGACTGGTATGTCCATACGTACCCTTGGGCTGGATATCAACACACAAGATGAAACAGGAGGAAAGAAAGGCCATAATGAATCATAATAAGCAAAATGTGAGGGGAAAAAAAAAAATGAGGGAAGTCTTAAAATTGTTTACAAGGGAAGCTTAACTTGATGCACCTCAGGTAGCAGAGCAGAGACACTGTGATCGAAGGAGATGCCTCCTGTGTGAAATGCAGTCAGGAGTAAGTCAAAAAGAGCAAAGACCACTGAGAATGGCAACCATCACTGCTGCATTTTTACTGTGCAAGCAACAATTGCACTGAAATGATGTAAACGCACAGGGTACAGCACAGGGACAGTCAAACGGCAGATGAGTGGAATGCACAGAGAATATTGTATTTATATATGCGCAATGCTATAGTGCATATTTCAGTCACTCCAGCAACAAAAGGGATTTATCCACCTTTTAATTTCTCTATCATTGACCCTAATTCACTGAGACCAGCTGTTTTTCCTCTAGGTTTGTTTGACTTGCTTTTACTTCTGTGGGTTTTTCTTTATGGTTTGAGGTTTGTTTGTTATTTTCTTGTTAGGTTTTGTGTTCTCTGTTGTTTTTTTTTGTTTTTTGTTTTTTTTTGGTCTGTTTTGTCCTTCATTGTTCTCTTTTGTGTTTCCTTGTTAGCCTACTTGTGTCCTTCCACTGCCAGCTTTCTTAATCCCAGACCCTCAGACGTTTGTTTGTGGACCCCTTACTAGAAGGGAATCCTAACCTCTGACCAAGGCTTGTAAGCACTGCAAACAAAACAATGAAATTACTTGAAAGTAAAACATTTGTGACATACTTATGGACAATAATCTCCAGCAGAACAAGAAAAGCACAGCTCCACTCTGCAATGATGCAGAACCCCCAATTAACATAATTGAAGAGCTTTTGTACTCTCCTAGAAGACAAAGTATTACATTCAGAGTCACCAAGTCTTTGGATAGACCCAAATGAAGAGATCAGCTTCTCCTCAAAGGGACCACCCACATGCTCGCTCTCTGCTGCTCTCCATGCCCTTCTGGTCAGGCTCCACTGTTAGTGAAACTGAAGTATGACAGAAATACTGAACAGCGTTCATTTGGATTCTAATTACAGCTCAGTATCAAGGCAGAAAAAAATAGTGTTATACTTCAATTTTCTAATTCCAGTTTACAGGAGTGCCAATGCACTAAAAAGACATACTGTAAGTGTTCATAAACTTTGTGTCCGAACTATCCTCCCTCACTTCCTCCTACCAGAATCTCAGAAAGCATATACTTCCATTAAGTTAACCTCCATGAGACCTGAACCCACTGTCACGTACACCAAAGAACCAAAATCTAACTACGGCTCTGTTTTCAATTGTTAGAAACCATTACTGAGATAAAGTTCATGTTACTTCTGAGTGTTATGACATGAGCTACATCTCATGCCACTCACAATTTGAATGGACAGCAATGAAAGGAGCATTTTTTGGAAGAGGAAAACTACCAGGTTACCAGGATTGACATTAGACCATGTTTTATGCCTGTGAGAGAAAAGGGGGAGCGGGAAAAGGGGGAACGGTTTTTACTTACTTAATGTAACTAACTTACTACTGATGAAACCATCTCACAACCTCAGTTCAGTTTTTTAAAGTACGTCAAAGGGAGGGAAAAAAAAATACTTATTTAGGAAAAAAAACAAACTTGGAGCATGGTTACAATGGCAAACCATAAAGATCACGAATTTGTAAGTGTACAGTCATGTATACTACAGGTAACTTAGTACCAAGACTTTATGCCCTCAAAAAGACCTCTGTTTCAGGTATCTAAGGAAAGAATTATGCAGACAAGCCTATCCACACCCCCAAGTGTCTGCCAACTATAGAATTTTTTAGTATCACAATTCCAAAAGATGTGCTGAAACCATGAAGCAATAATTTTACTTTGGTTGCAACGACAATCAGGACACAGTTGACGGGAAAGAACACACGACCCACACCAAATCTGCTAGCTACAGAAATGGATATCCACTAGTTCTGAAAGTAAAACTTCACCACACTGCTTCACCCTGCCGCTTTTCAAGGGAAGGACTAAAACAATCTACTGGGGGCTGTTTTAGATTTTAGCACGCAGTGGTTTATCTCCTTTAGCAGATACTCTTCAGCAACAGCTTTCATATTACACTTCCAGTAAACCCAGAATTAGCACACTTTATTTCTTCCATGCCATGAGTTACTGTCTGCCTGTAGAGCACCTCCACATCAGGACCTGCATTGTTTTGTCCTAGGCTCTTTATTAACCTTTTTTTTAATTATTCTTTATTATTTGTTATTCTTCTGAATAACCTACTGGAAAGTGAGAAACGAACCAGCTCTAAGATTGAGAAGGAACACAACAGTCAGCTATGGCCACTCTATCTCCTGTTAGACAACATGTGACTTTAGTCCCCCTTAGATTCCCGCTGCTCACCTCCTTCCTGCTTCTCTCTTTCCAAGGACTTGCTTGCTCCCTAACTCTCCCCATTAGTTGGATCACTGATTAAATTCAGAAATAACTTTAAGTAAGAAGCAGACATCCGTTCCCTCCTCTCTGCTTCTACATCTATCTCATCCTACCATACACACACACATGCTTATAACAATGCAATTAAGATCAGACTCTGAAGTCTTGTCCCCATTATTTATCAAGGTGAATGAAAAAAAAAAACAAAAAACACCCCAAAACAACTGCATGTAAGTTAAAACCATCATGGAGTATAAACTGACTCCACCAAGTCTAGAGAGTGGTAGCAGTTCTTACATATACAGAAGGTCACTGCTCTTGGAAGCAAGGACTACTGAAGTCCTGCTCATTTCTTTATGGTCATTCCAACTGCACACTTCCTATTTGTAAATTTGCATATACGTGTTGCAACTGATTTTCTTGATGCTAATACTCAATCGTGTGTTTTACAATATTTCATGTGTTTAACTTTTTAGTTCAGAAAAACTGGCGAAACAGGAAGAGAATGCCTGCTGGTAATTTAACCCTTCCACAAGACTCCATTTGCCACATTAATGCCTCTTTAAGCCCACATCTCCCATTCTCCTAACAACTGCACCATTTACTTGTGTCCAGTCTATTATATTGCTGCTCAGTTAATTTATTTTCAAGTTACATTGGGTAGCATTTGAATCCAGATCAAGCAAGCCTGACAGAATCCTAAAAGATTTTGTTTCCTACTGTTGGAAAGAAGGACTCTGAACACCTTGCTAATTCCACTCCCATTTTCTTTCTCACCCTCCAGAGGACATACCTGACATCTGTACTTGAGATCTTACTTCATAGGACAGCCAGCACCAATGCTGACCTGATGAACACACATTGTAAGTTATGAAGAAGGCAATTCAAACTCAATGGATAAAACATCTCCAACTTATCTGTATCTCTTGTTTCAGCATCATGCCACAGAGTTGAAAAAAAGTCTCTGCTACTCCTGCTAAAGAAAAAAAATCCTATAATCACACTAGACTGCTAGTACTCACCCACAGAGAAGTCAAGTACTCTGACTAGAAAGCTCTAACACCATGCAGCTCTCAAGCCTGGCCCCAGAAGCATTTTACAGTTGGGGATTCAAAGACACTGCAGGCTGAAAGTGGGCAAGAAAGAGGGGCTTACTTTGTATTAAAACTAATATTTCTGTGTATCTGTGATTAATGTCATCCCTGACTAATGACCTTACTTTCAAAAGTAACAACAACCTGAAGAAAAAGCCAACATATCTGAGGACTGGCATTGATGCTGTTTCTCTAAAGCCATGACAGAACTGCAAGACTCTCCAAGCCTTCCATATTACTCATTAAACAGCTAAAGTATCACCTAACTATTTTGGAAATCTGTCTATACTTGATAGAAACAACAAGAAATCTGGAGCTGCCAGCAGGAGCAGGGAGGTGATCATCCTTATGTACTCGGCTCTGGTGAGGCCACACCTCAAGGGTTGTGCACAGTTTTGGGCCACTCACTACAAGAAAGACATTGAGGCCCTGGAACATGTCCAGAGAAGGGCAACAAAGCTGTGTCATGGGGAGTAACTGAGGGAGCTGGGATTGTTTAGTCTGGAGAAGAGAAGGCTCAGGGGAGATCTTACCACTCTCAACTTCCTGAAGGGAGGCAGTGGTAAGCTGGGGGTCGGCCTCTACTCCTGCACAACAGGCAGTGAGACTAGAGGGAATGGCTTCATGTTGCAACAGGGAGGTTCAGTCTGGATACTGGGAAAGATTTCTTCCCCAGAAGACTGGTCAGGCATTGGAACAGGCTGCCTAGGGAGGTGGTTGAGTCACCATCCCTGGAGGTGTTTAAGAAATGTCTAGATATTGTACTAAGGGACATGGTTTACTGGAGAAATATTGGTGGCATGCGAATGGTTGGACTGGATGATCTTATAGGCCTTTTCCAACCTTGGTGACTGTATGAATTTATGAACATCAATATTCTGACACAAAAATACTGAACACTGGAAGCTCTCCTGATGTTTTTACATGACTGAGTTCTTGTAACCATCCATTTATTAGTGACACCCTAGTAAAATAAAATTGGAGAAACACAATAGGGCTAAACAATACTCTTATTTCACGATCACTGCCTTAGGGGCAGCATATCTTGGTTACATGCTACTATTCTAATGAGTAAACAATGTTCAGAAGACAAGCATCCTGATAAAAGGATTATTCTGGATCCTTTTAAGAGTACCACACCACTATCTCTTACATTTCCATCTTTTCATACTGCAATAACTCTCCATCTACATTCATTGCATTCCTTTTAAGTTTAAATAAAGTGCAGTAAATTTTGATTGGCTTTCATGTGGAGGCACTTAGTTTACAACTGGTCCTTCAGTATGAAATTCCATTTGTACTGACACAATGGATTCTCACAGAAACAATTATAAATTGAGCAGAACTCTATTATGCTACAACTCCTTGTTTCTATCTTGACTTACTGTGCAGTAGTCCATGCAGTTTATTTGGTTACATGAAGAACCACTGTTCGTTTCACATAATTTATCTTTTTCTGTTAGTGACTACTTGGCATCCTAAAATGGATCCACTTTCTTTGGATCCACGTTCACGATTGCCAACAAATGACCTGATATACCCGCTGTTCTGCCTTCAGCCACATAGAATTTTACCTTCTCCAAGTCCACAAATAATGAAAACAGACAAGCAAACAAACAAGTACAAAAACAACAACAACAACAAAAAAAACAACCTGAGACTCTTCAAGCAAACAAGCACTTTCTCACTCCTTCTGTAAAGGAAAAATACCAACAAATCTTTTCCTGATTTACTGACCTTCCCTTGGGTTAACATCTCTGCACACTACATACCAACAGGAGATCCCTGATTCCCTCCTCCTACTAATTAATCTTTCTGCCATTTCACAGTCTCTGCCACAGTCATTCGCAGCCTCTACAAGTGGCAAGAGCAGACTGCCTTCATCAAGTAGAACTCGTCACAATACAACTGAAAACAAAAACCACATAGCTGAATCCTTCCTTATAACTGACAAACTTCCTCACAGCCTTCAGGATGTTACGCCTTATTTACAGAAGCAATAAACAAAGCCCTTCTCCTCAGTTAAACCAATGTGATGAGGAAAGCAATGATACTTATCTATGCATAGAATGCTTTTGTGGTCTCCTATCTGTTCTTACTCTTAAATCCCACAGAATATATATGGTCCATGCATACAGTTGTCTCATCTGTGACACGTCAACCTACAGATTTCAGTGGTTCTTGCTTGTCAAGCCACCAGTACCTCTAGATATTTAAGAACCACCTCTTCAAGCATTGTTCAACTTCCCATCTTCATCTCACTCACCACTTCCAGTATGAAATACTCCTGCAGCCACATATGTAGGTAGCCCTAGATTCATCCTGCCTTAATTAAGAAAATCATGCAGGGTTACCTTAACCCACTCACTACAGTGTCTTTATAATTACCAAGCAAGGAAAAATAAAATACTCCTTATAAATTGGATGCAAAATATTGTTAAAGTTATAGGGGAAAAATGTAAATGCTTGGGACACACTGGCTCTTAAAAGAGAAGCACAGCCCTGCACTCATATATTCTTTCAACAATTTGTTTATAGTAACACACTGTATCTCCTTACAAACTGTGCCTTGCCACACTCTCATGATGATTATGAAGCAACCAGCACTACAGTGAACAGGCAAACAGGGTAGGTGGGCATTTTCCTGGAGAAACCAAAGATCTAACTTCTGCTCTGCAGGCATTCCTCTCAGTAAAAAAGTAGGGGACATAAGGCCATCACATTCCTTATTTTGGGAAGAGCCTGAGGTACCTATCCATTGACAGCAGTGGTGGCCACTAAACACCTCTTCGACTTTCACAGTCACAACATTTTCAAGGGGTCAACAGACAACTGGACTGGGAAAACAATCAAAGTAGAGCATAAATCAGCACAACCCAGACAGTTCATCAAGCAGAATCACTGACAGTAGACCAAGTACAAGCGATGACTACAGCTGACAGAGGAGGAACAGGCACTCTGTGAGATGGATGTCAGAGTCTGCAAAAGCCACCACTGACACTAAAAAAAGCAGATATAAAACCATAGTAAGAAATAAAACGGTTTGACCAACAGAACCAGGGTTGCTTACACACTAATGAACACACAGAGGTAATCACTGTCCAACTCTACATACAGCTCAACTCTCCTGAAACATACACAAGACTTTGCTGTACAGTTTTTCTCCCCTAAGGTGCTGCTTCTTTCCTTAAGATGAATACAGTATCAGCTTCAGGATGCTCCATATAGTACACATCACACTTCATGGATAAGGCTACTTTTATTCTGAAAATACTAACAAGTCCAGCAAGACAAAACTACAGTCAGTAGCTTTTAAAAGTAAGTATGCAGAAGTATCCCTATACAGTAAGAACAAAACAGTAAATGCAACACCTATCTGATGACCGTCACTGGAGGTGTTCAAGCCCAGGTTGGATGGGGCCCTAGGCATCCTGTCTAATATTAATATGTAGGTTGGTGGACCTGCCTGTGGCTGGGTAGTTGGAGCTTGATGATCCTTGAAGCCCCTTCCAACCCAAGCCATTCCACGATTTCTCACATACTATCCTGCATTAACATAATCAGGAGCATAAAAATCACCCTCCAAGGTGCTTGGAAACACTTGGGAAACGTGAGAAGATAAAATCCCAAGCTGCAGTTCACCAGCTGTGCACAAGTCACTAATGACCTGATTTTCACAAACATTTAGGATAACTTCAGTGGGAGATCTTTAACACAGGTGCAAACAGAGCTGAAGATCCCAGTTCAGCACTTCTTACTCAACTTATTCAAATCTCTCAAAGATTCTCTGCAGTCCTGCATCCAGAATTAGCTTTTACATTAAGGAACATATAAATCCAGAATTATAATTTTCATGTGCACGCAGTAACTTCCAGTATGGTCAACACTCTTCAGAGATATTAATTTAAAAGCCTGAACCAACAATTCAGGATTTCCTATAAGCTGTAGCTTTCTCAAGTCAATATTTGTAAATCATGTTTCGTGTTTCCAAGGAAACCAAGTGGGTAATACCTCTTGCAAACAGCTCCTTGAATATACTTTTCATGGTTACATGGCTCACTGAAGTTTTTCCTAGTGTCACAAAAGAAAGTTGTTATACTTTTCCTTGTATCTTCCAGAAAAAAAAAGACACTTGCAGAAGCAACCAAAGCAACTTCCATGATAAGAACATACAAAAATCCCTGCTGACTTCCCAATGTGAAGAATACATATAACAACTCTAGTATTACTTTGCTTTTCTGTAGTAATTTTCCCAGTGATCTTAAAATGTTCAGGGTAAATAGCAATACATTCATTTTGCATATGTAAAAGTGAAGCGCTTCTTAAATGACTTCTAAGTTATCAGTCAGTACACCACCTACAGAGGTCTTAATATGTCACCACCACCCAGGAATGTATTATACATCTCATAATAAAGTTCAAATGTTAATGAAGAAGATCAAATCTAAAACAACGCATCATAATAGAACTTGTTTGTTTGTCAAGTAAGAAAAATAGTAGAAGAAAACTGCTTAAATCAGCTTAAGGAACGACCAGCTTAATGAATCCTGTAAACAAAACAAAACACTAGAGCCACACAATGTACTCAGAGTCATTTCGGGGATGAGAACTTTGGAAAAGTGAAGGTTATCAGCAAAGTAACAACAAAAACCTATCTGGAGAGGAAGAAAGAGTAATGTAGAAAAAAAAACCATTAACAAAGCTATGAATTTCACTTTGATTCATATGAAGACTTCAAACTTTAAAAATAAATAAATGAAATCCCTGCATCAGTATTTCTGTGCTCTTGAAAATTTTCCCAAAGTTGTATAAGATTTCAGTTTCCAAAAAAAAACTGGTAATGGGTGTCTCTACAGTTCAATTCCTGAAGAATTCTGTTTGCCCAAACATCCTTCCTGGAAAATAGAGTCAAGTTCAACCAAAAAAAAAATCCAGACTAAAAAACAATGCACATCTTTTCACATCTACCTGCAAGACGCTCCCACAGAACTATTTAGTATTGAAAATACACAATCAAAATTCATCAGGATATTGCTATTGATTCAGTCAGAGAAAAAAAAAACACATTTGGTAACAAAATGTATTCTGGTGGCTGAGAGAAACATGAGCCCTTCGAGAAAGGACCACAACCTCCTGCCAGAACAGACACCAAGGCAAATCCACGGAGCAAGACAGTAAGGATTTGTTACCACACAAGTCTGCAACCTGCAGGGATCCACATTGGAGAATACCACACAAAATCAACCTGCAGCTTCTCAGCAAGTGTAAAAGTAGCTGCAAATTTTCTTCATACAGCACCAAAAAAATTGAACCCATTAAAAAAAGAATCACTTTACATAATGTACCAGGCACTACATTAACTATACAGACTTTTTTGGCAAGCACTGAAAGCCAATTCCTGTTTAAAAAAGGTCTCAAAAATTGTCCATAGTATGGCAAACACCATTCTACAGCTGATGACTGATTGAGATGTTACTAATGGAAAAGATCTTCAATGGGTAACAACATACTTCTGTGTTGCTTTAAAATTATATTCAGCATCCAACAGCTTTCAAAAGATCTTCAATCACTGCTCAGCAATGGTGGGCTATCTTTATGTCACTTCAAAACAAAACACGCGTGCACATATTAGTTTACTTTTCTTGGGACTGCTTGTGTCCTTTCCCCTATCCCGAGCCCCACAACTTGATTTCAGTTTCTCTCCCCTCTAATCTGCCTTCATTCCATTTCTCTTCTTTACTATGAGAGTGATGAGGTTGTAGAACAGGCTGCCCAGAGAGGTTGTGGATGCCCCATCCCTACTGGTGTTCAAGGCCAGACTGGATGAGGCCCTGGGCAGCCTGGTCTAGCATTAAATGGGGAGGTTGGTGTCCCTGCCTGTGGCAGGGGGGTTGGAGATTCATGATCCCTGAGGTCCTTTCCAACCCTGGCCATTCTGTGATTCTGGGTTTCAATCACACAAATGGGAAACAGATGAAAAACAGCAGAAATGCTCTCAAAAGATACTGGAGCCATTTCTCAACACAACATAACACCATGAAAAGACATACGAAAGGCAGCCCTTGTCTAGTGCGCAAGAACAGGAAAAGGCTCAAGGGAAACTCCTAGCCCGCAAGCCAAGTCATTGTCACCTTGACCCTGAGATACAATCATAGGATCACTTGGGCTGGAAGGGGTCTCAGAGATCACCTACTTCCAACCTCTGTGCCATGAGCAGGGTTGCCAACCACTAGATCAAGCTGCCCAGGAACTCATCAAGCCTGACCTTGAATGCCTCCAGTTAGAAACCAGAAGGACACAAAACGCTTGTGACAGCCACCCTTAACAGAAGAAATGGAGTTGCCTTCCACGTGGTGACCTGTGAGCTATCACAGATTTTCCCAAAGGTAATACAGTCAGAAGCAAGGAGATGCCACGTGCAGTTCCAGCTGTCTACTGCATTAACTCAGAAAATAATGGGTTACTGCTTTACCACGGTGTTTTCAGGAACTGCTGTAATAAATCTTCAGCAGAATTTCAGGACTCCAGGGACCTGTAACGTGCTATGTGATCTATAACACAAAAATATAAATTAAGCAATGACTGGTTTTTACATTTAGAAATGCGTGCAATGGAAACTAATGCTGCACTCAAAAAATAAAAATCTTGGAAGTAAAAAAAATGAAAAGCCTAACAGACACTGGAGAAAACAAGCAGTATTACTGGCGAAAAACAACATGCAACATCTGAAGCTTCCACTTTAATAAAAAATGATATCATTAATAGCATATTAGGATTTTAAGCTAATGGCTGTATATGCTTTAGGTTCACATTTCTTCCTTTGCCATGTGAAGAGCTCCACTCAGAATACAGAGTTCAAAAGCTCCATGGAGAGCTGTTCAGGAGGCTCAAACACTATTCTTTGACTGTAAGAGGCTATTTCTTAATAAACTGGTGGTCCACGAAGAGCATAAAAATCTTGAATAGTACTAAGTCCAATAGAGTAAAGTATAAGCCCAATTCAAGCACTCCACTGGAAACCTAAATAAAGTTATCACAAAGTGAAATGAAAGCCAGTTTACAAGCAGGAGGATGTGGAGCGAAAACCAGGGTTGTAACAGATGATGGAAGATAAATTTGATTTTAGAAAGGTGATGTCTCCCCACAGTCCAATCAGTTCTGTAACAGTTTTGTATGAGACATGTATAGAATTTGCTTTCACAGTGTATTTCTCTTTCCTTCTTTTAAAACACAGATAAATAAACATTGATTTTAACTTCTCTCAAGAGCAGAACAAGAAACTATTTTGGCAAAGAGCCTCAACCGAATGTATTTCTAGTGCTCTTCACCTGGTGAGCTGTTTTTTTTTTTTTGTTTGTTTGTTTTTCCCCAGACAGCTTGAAGCATTAATAATCTTTCTTCTGAACGGCTCCTTTCAGTTTTCTGACTTGCTGCACAAGGTTATATTGCACAACGGTACCTGTTCCTAAACCTGATCCTTCTGACATGATCTACAGTAGTGACAATAACCTGGAGAAAGAAAATGACAGAGCCAACACATTTCCTTTTTCTTCCTCAAGAAGGAAGAAGTAACACCTCCAACTTGTACAGTTTTTGATAACACTGCATCCTACATACCTCTGTCTGTCTCCAAGCAGAAATGGAGTTATTGCACTGAAGTACATTGCATACATTGGAAAAGCTGCCAAATTAAAAAAAAAAAAACTTTTGGCTTATTTCAAGAAGAAAAAGCTGAGGGAAAAAAAAAAAGAGAGAAAAGCCTATCTTTGGTTTAGCTTCCTTATGAAAACAAATTTCTCCATCATCATATTTTTACGATCAGAATACATAGAAATTAAGCTTTATTTACGTATCTCCTTGAGAAGACGGGAGAAATAGAGCAGCACATATGAAAGCAAGTCTCTAAGAAGTCAGAAATAATTACAGGAAAAAGCCCCAGTTAGTTTGAGTATCAGCAGGACATCAACAATGAAATTACTATGAAAGAGAAGAACTTCCTGAGGTTGAGCCAAACTCAGCAAAATCACCTGACACTCATACTCCCCCTTTTAGAAATGGTATGGTTAACTAGCAGCAATTACAGGGGGAAAATTGAGTACCTGAATTGCATTATTACATTTGAAATGATCTGGGATAAACAGAGAAAGAAAAAACAGTGAACAAGGGACAGAAAGGTCTGAAGTAATACAACAGAACATAAGCACAGTAGATATTTCAGAAAAGGCACTTAAATGGTGATGTTGTTATATGAGAGAAAGTGAAACCTCTATAAAAGTTACTTTCGCATGTAACTCCACAATATGAAAAGATGGGCACTTCTATCTTTTGACAAAGACTAATACTTCTAGAAAAAGCTTAACAAACAGTATTCTAAAATCTCTACAGTAAAGACATAGTCATTAGTAAAGAACTAGTCATCTTGAATTGTTATTATAATACTAATGAAAAAATCTAAATTTATTTAAAATTATTCTTCTCAAAAAAGTTGAAAAAATGAAGTTTAAAATTGTAAACATTATTTAAACTCCTTTTATTGTCCACAGTCAAGCAGTAATCACTTGCTGAAGTTCCAACGAAATGACCATTATTAATCTGATAAAAGTTACAGACTAAACAAAAATGTAGTGCACTAACCAATAAGCAGGTGCACATCATCTCTTTCACAGCCTATTCTACTACTACAGACCACTTGACAGCCCACACAGAAGTTAAAGAAAACTTACTAGGAGCAAAAAAACACAACAAATTTAGTTTCTCTTCCAATTTTTTAGTATAAATAATATGCTGAAGAACGATACATACTAGTTCTAAAACTCTCAAGTACAGTTTAAACAGAACCTGTGAGTTTCATCTATTTCTCCTTCTTTTATTACATTTCCCCACTATTTCATATAAAACTTAATTTTAACAGCAAATACTTTTTATTAAGGTTTTTATAATAACCAGGCACACTGAAAATAGACATAAATAATACAAGTAATTTAAGTGATGATTCCTACAGTTCTAGTTTCCACCCAAGTATAGCTTGAATGAGTCAGTATTAAAACTAAACCATCTAGGAACTAATACAACTCCTGTTATAATGCAATTTTATTAACTCAAAATTCCAACAGAAGAATCAACTCCATTAATCACAGAATCATAGAATGGCCTGGGTTGAAAAGGACCACAGTGATCTTCTAGTTTCAACCCCCCTTCTAATTCAGAAGTATACTTATATATATCTGTAATATACATATAGTATACTTCATATATGTGTATATGTATATTAGACATACATATATAGTGTGTGTGTACATATATACATGTATATCTGATATGCATATACACACACATGTAAGTATACTATATGTATATTAGATGTGTTATATATAGTATATATATACACACACACACACACACACACGGGTGTGCTTTCTGTTAGCTATAAGCAGCTTATGCAGTTTGTAAAGATTCCTCCTGCTTATTAGCACGCTGAACATCCTTTAGACAATGAACAGCACTGGGAACAACACGTAAGTATACGGTAAAAAAAAGTTTAAACTGATTGTTTAAACAAAGGTTTCCTGCTTCCTACTTTGAAGTAAAAATGATTTCAATCAATTCTCTCCAACAGCTGCAAATTAAAACACTGTTCAATTATGTAAAGTCCAGAAACAAAAAGAGAAGGAATCGACAGAGGACTGGCTGACCACTCACTTAAGAGACAGAAGTGCAATGGCTGGAAGCCAAGTATATGGATGAATTCAGGGTACAAATAAGGCACAAAGGTTAGGGCAACTATAAATACCTGGAACTGCTTACTGAAGAATACAAGCGATTCTTTATTGCAGTATGACCATGTATTCATAAATGTTTTATCTCCAGCTAAGTATGGTGGCTTAATTCAAGTCTAGGTGATGTTCTCTTGATGATTCAATTCAAACCGAATTAGCTTATTATGACAGTCTAATCTGATCTTCAAAATAACAAATCTACAACCTGACCCCACAGAATCATAGGATACCCTGAGCTGGAAGGGATCCAAAGGATCACTGAACCACACTTCCAGCTACACAAGGGACTACCCCAAATTCTACCTCAATGTCTGTGAGTACCGTCCAAAGCACTCCTTGAACTCCAGCAGCTCAGTGTCATGCCCTCTGCCCCGGGCATCCTGCTCAGTGCCTGACACCCTCTGGTGCAGACCCTGTCTGGAACCCCCAGCTGCCCCTCCCCTGACACAGCTCCATGCCGTTCCCTCAGGCCCTGTCACTGTCACACAGAACAGAGCTCAGCACTGCCCTTCTTCTCCCTCTGAGGAGCTGCAGCCACCATGAGGGCCTCCCCTCAGTCTGATCTGCGCTGAACAAATCTAGAGTCTTCAGCTGCTCCTCATACATCTTCCCCTCCATATCTTTCACCATCTTCAGAGCCTCTGTTTGAGCACTGATAGCTTTATGTCCTTCTCACACTGTAGCACCCAGCCCTGCCCCCCAGCGCAGGAGATGAGGCCTCACAGCACAGAGCAGAGCAGGACAGCCCCTCCCCAGATAGGTGCGCTGCTCCCCTGGGTACCATTGGCCCTTTGGGCTGCCAGGGCACACTGCCGGCTCACGTTCATCTTGTCTTCAACCTGACACTTTAGATTCCTCTCTTTAAGGCTGCTTACCAGCCTCTCTTCCTCAGCCTTCACCCAACGCAGAACCTGACAGTTGCTCTTTTCATGCAGCTGGCAATTGTCCAGCCCTCCCATTTGTCATTCTCCTTGCGAAGTCTCTCTACTACCAAGGCAACCACAGGTATTCCCACAAAGAGTGGAAATAGTACACCTTCAAGTCCAGTCCGCAAATCATTGAATAGAACACTGAAGACAACCGGCCAACAACAGAGCCCAGTGGAATCCTACCAGTGACTGGCAGTCATTCTGGTGTAATCCCATTGTATCGCAACCCTTTCAGCCCAACCTGTCTTCCAACTGTTCACCCACTGCGTTATGTATTTGTCTAGCTTTACATTGACATTTTGTCCAGAAGAATTCTGCATGAAATAGCACCAAAAATATCACTGAAATTAGAAAGGATTACATCAACCAGCTTTCCTTGTTCCAAGGTGAGTAACCTTGTCATAAAAAGATTACATTCACCATACAGGACTTCTCCTCACAAATCCTGACCAATAACTGCACTGTCTTTCAAGCGTTTACTTGTTAACTCCCAGAATAACCTCCATATTCTGCCAGCACCAAAGCGAGGCTGACCGGCCTGTTTTTCCCTTCTCATCCCACCCAGTTCTTTCACCAATCGATACACTTTGACTTTACGATAAGTTCCTCCTGGATCTGCTTAAATGATAGCACATTCACCATCAGCTGAAAACTGAACAGAATCCATCACCATCTGAAACCACCCTTCAGGATGGCAATGAACTTGAAATTCAGCTTCACTCCTCAATTAACAAGTTAAACATAGGCTTTAACATCTTTTTCACTAAATCGTTTAGATTTAAAATACATATTTAAACACCTCTCTGTTGGGGCTATCTGATATGATCTTTAGCTTTGGACTCAGGGAATTAAATCCCACTCTCAATACTGGGCTTCACATTTAGGCAGAAGAGCACCATACAAAGAGAAAGAAATACCCATACCAGACAGAAAGAACAATGGCAGTCTTAGAGGAACAAAGCCTAGAAATACACCTAAACCCCAAAGTGAAGAGTTCATTTCTAAGCTCAATGCTGCTAGATGTATCTCCAAAGTCAGTCAGTCAAACTATGAAGTGAAAAAATGAACCAAATTTGACATTTACAGCTAAATGCAAGCCTGTTTATCCAGACAGAATTCCTTACAAGTCTTCAGAACTTTCATGCTGGTCAGGTCTGGCTTCACTTTTTCCGTGGCATTCACAATGTTGTTAAGATGCTTTCAGAACATAACTCTTATACCTCACACAGTTGCCTCAAACTCTATAAAAGCTTACTCATTCAATTTAGAAACCAAGAAGTCCATCATGTCTGACAGGAATTAAAGTTTTAGATTGTATCAAATCATTGCCACAGCACATGCCTCACTTCTTCAGAAATTACTTTCTATCTACTTTACTATCTATAAGATCCATTTATAAAGACAAAATTACTCAGTTTTGCTGAATTAATTGTAACATTGTAAAACATAAGGAGAACATTTCAACAGATAGTACTTTAATATTTCTAATTTTTAACTAATTTTATATTGTTATTTATAGCATTGCAGTTATATTTCTAATTTTTAGCTGCAGTTATAATTCTAATTTTTAGCTAAATTTAAGTTGTTATCTATAGTATTGCGGTAACACACAAGGATATCTCAAACATCTAATTTTACCTCTAGCGACAACATCCACCACACCAAGCACAGTCCAAAAGACAAGTTTTATTGGCCTGCAGGTTGGGGTATACAAAGGAGTACAAGAAGAAAGATTAAGAAAAAACGGTGGAAAAAAAAATCAAAAATTAATGAAGCCTTTTCATTACAAGACTGTTCTATTCAAGCCATTAGCAGAAAGGCTATAAAAGAAGAAAACAATGGCAACAAAGAGTATTTTTCACCTAAAGAAGTACAGGGAAACAGTATCACAAGAGGCAGAAGCAGCAACAGATAAGTACACAGTGAGAAGAACTGATGGATGTGAAGGAGCTCCTTCTGATTGCAGTCAATTTAATCACAGAAAGAAATTTTCTGCCTTTATTTGTACGTCATATTTTTCCAGAAGAGGAAAAAAGATGAGTTAATGAAAGCTGCAGACACAATGAACCGTAGCCATGCTTGACAGGGATGTGAAAGTACAAGGCTTTCTCACTTCCACTGATGGACTTTGGCCCACAAAATGACTCGGGTACCAAACAGTTAAGTTCCACGTGCTTTTCCCCACTGAAGAAAACCACGGCCTGGTTAAGGGTGCCTGCTCTCACAGTGCGCGGTGTTAGCATGGAAGCCACACAAAAAACAACAGCACACAGAGCATGGAATCTCCCCGCCTCACCGCCAGTAAATCCCACACAGACGGGAATGTTTTCCCAAGGATTTAAGGTGACCAGTGCAGGTCACCTCTCACTTTAAACAAGAACAGTGTGCACACCTATGTGCAAGGTAATCATCTTAGACTTTCTCTGCAGTCATTCAATGACTTTTTTTTTTTTTTAACCTTAAGAACACTTGAAGTACCGTGACTTTAGCACAACCCTCTGAAATAAGGACGGAGCAGGGCTCCTCTTTTAAGGAAAGGAATGAATTTTATTCAAGCTATCCACCAGAACTCTTTTCAACAGATGCCTACAACTACTATGCACAGATGAGAGACACCCACCCCTGCCCACATGCTTCTTTACAATCACGATGAAAAAGAAATATTGCCTTCTTAAATCCTGCAGGACACAAAAACTAAAGGAGAGCACATCTCCTGCAAGCATAAAATAAATCTATCTCAAATACGGGCTGGGATGTGAAAAAAAAATTGTTCTAAACCTAATATTATTTTTCAGTTTGTTCCGTGCCTGTATTTGTTTCATGTGACTATTCATCTTTTCAAAATACAAGGCCCAGAACTACTGATACATATTCTTCAAATATACACTGAAGACATTTTTAGCAAAATGTTGATTTAGCTGAATACAGATCTGGAAATCAAGGCAATACTTTTCAAATTAGCAGCCTCCAAATCTATGTGCTAACTAGACTGAGTTTGCATGCTTTCCCTTTCAGAAGGGAAGAAAACCCAACACTACTACTCACTTTGTTTATTTTTTCCTTTCAAAATTCTGCAGGGCCCCATCTATGCATAAGAATTAATTGACTAGGTAGAAACTGCGAAAAATTAAGTTGTCTTGTAACTTGCTGATTTACAGGGACTGGAAAGGAATTATTTTCCCAGTTTCTGTTTCTGTTTTAGGGTTTTTTCTAAGGAAAATCTTTTCATTTCCCACTTAACCCAAATTTTCTTGCAACTACAAGATTCCATGAAAAAGAAACTGGAATAGCTCCAACTACTGTCCAACACTTAAAAAGATTTTAAAACATCATCAATCATAGCTCTTTACATGCTCTCCTACAGCACTGCCAACTCTTACTCCAAAACTATTCAAAACCATTTTATGCCAGCTTAGCCCACTCAAAATGAAGACTGTCTACATTATTCTGATTTTAAGTCCTGCTCAGATTTGTGTCAAGTGTTACTGCTTAATACAGTCATCTTTCCTTTTTTCCCAGGAAGAACCAGCAACTAATGACTAATTCTAGTGAGGATAACCACATACTATCACATATGCTATGAAAACTGTCCTGAACATATCATCTAAAAATGCCAGTCCAATAGAAAAAAAACCACAACACTCACAGTAACTGACAACCAGTTTTTTTTTTAATGTAGCAAACTTCTAATGCTAGATCATTCCATTTAGCAATCATTTCAGCTGAAGTTTTCTCAGTGCCTGCTTCTGCAAAGTTTGATATCAAAGTATTCAAGAATACATCAGGTAGCTTTGCCTGTATTGGTAAAGGCAAAAGTCTAATGAACAATTCAGGATGTTTTTATTTGGAATGGTTCTCCCTCAGAGATCCACAGAAAGAGATTAATACTTTCCTAATAGAAACTGCTGGGATTAGAGAATCACCTTTCCCCGTGCCGCAGCCAGTCTGCTGAGAGCTGAACACCATTACCTAAGTTACAGCCTGCGTACACTCAGGAAGGCTTCCAGAGACTTGCTGGCAAGACATTCAACTTTGCAAACAGGCCCCGAGCACTCCTTCCGACAGCCCCAGCTCTCTGCAGGCTGGTTGCAGTGACCCAGCTTGACGGCATCACTGAGCTTCCTGCACTGCAGACAGGGATCCAAGCCTCTAGGAAACAGATGCAATGTCACCATCACGAATGGGCTTTTTGGCCAAGGCAGAGAAAAAGAAACCATTCTTCAGTAGTCAGCAGGCAGACTAGTGTTAACATTCATAACCTTGTGCTCTTTGCAGCTCTGACCACTGGATAACGCCCACACTAATTAGAAATTGGGATCATTGCTTGTCACCTTACAGAGGGATAACAAAGCAGTTATCCTAACGCGACATCTGACAAAGCTGAGACCAGAGCTCAGGTCTCCAACACGATACATCTGATTAATTATCCCCTTTACTGCACTGATGTCCAAGGTCATGCATTTGATTGTTCTGTGTTTAAACAAAGGCAGCACGTTCACCCCACAGCCAGGAACAAAGCTGGGGATTTCTGAGTCCCATCATTACTCTGCTATGTAGCAAATACAGTGCCAGCCATTAGCAAAAAGCATACTTCATTCCTCTTCTGAGGGCTGGTTCACGCAGAGGACAAAAGCTTGCTACTGCTTACCAGACGTTCCTTAACTCAAGTGATGCTGGTTTGTGCCACAAATTCAAAGCCCATCAATGCGAGCGCTACCAGCAACCCACAGAACAATAAACACCACAAGAAAACGTCTGTCTGGTGTTCCAGAGGGGAAAAAAGTATCTATGAATAAACAAACCAAGAGATTACAAAAATAAAAATCCAGACATTGTTAGGATTGCATTCAGAGGAAATGTCAAGCTACAGTGGTCTACACTTTATTCATTAGTCTTGAATCATGTGATTTCCCTTGAATCTTACACATGCAATTTTATTTCTGACGTACCTTAGCTTTTGCTTCCTTAACTGTGTGCTTTTCCATTGGAGTTAAAAACAATAACTACAGTCAGCAAGCCATCACCTAGGCAAGTCCTACCCTTGCACCTGCAAATGAACAGACTCCTCTGACAGAGGAGCTGATGTGCACAGCTGAGATGTGCCACGTCAGTAGGATGGATGAAGACTGGAGGGTAGGGGAGATCCCTGAAGGGGGAGAAGAGCCAACACCTCGAGATCCAGCACTGGTTCTGTTTCACACCATGGACTGTTCAGAGGTCACAGCGGCTGCTACAAGTGGTGATGTGATACAGCTTCAGTCACCTCTACACTGTCACAGTGCAAAGAGACAGAAAAGCTAGAGGACAACAACTTTTAGATCAGCACCCAAGTTTACCCATGGGCCTGTGCTGTGCCACCTGCAGTCTTTGAAGACATTTCACACGAAATCATACATTGACTCCTGAGCCAAGTTTTACTGCGCACTTCAATTGAACAACGCTGCAATGGCTCGTGCCACCACCTCTGCCAAAAAAGGCAGGAAATGAAAGAGAAACAGCTATATGAGCCAGGCACAGCCATAACGTCGAGATGCCTTCTCCAATTCAAATCGCATTATTTTGCAATAGACACAAAAAGAAAACAAAAAAATTCTATACTATACTTTGACTGTGGTTTAGACTAAAGTCTAAATTATTCATTCTGAAAAATACCATCAGGTATAACACTGAAATCAAGAAAGGAAAAACCCAGACTAGCTCAACATCATATACAGCACAGATCTACTCACTTCTTGGCAAAGCCACATTGATTTTTTTCCTTCCTTCTGTCTCTCAGTGTTTGTTTTGTTTTTTAAGAACTCCCTGCCATCCAACAATAAATAGAACTGAGTAAAGAACAGTCGTCTGTATTTGCATTATAATTATTGCTTGGGACCAATGACAAAAGCACAAATTCAAAGTCAACTTCAACCAATCACACCAAACCTCAGTGAAGTATGAGAAAGTTCACACCTTTCTGGGCTCCAAACCCAAGCAGACCTACACAGGAAAGGGCCTTCTGCAACAGCATCAGCACAGTTTTATTACAAACCAAAAGAGACCACACAACTTTCCTCACACAGGTCCAATTCTACCCACAACTGCACTTGGGCTACGTACACAGTCGGTCTCGTCAGTGCTCTAGTCAGCTTTGTCTACAGAGCTGTGTGCCCAGATAGAAAGTATCCCAGCAAAACATAACCTGCAAATATTACTCTTGTTGCTCATTCGTTTTCATGTTCAGGACTGGCTTAAAAACAATCCATTTAGCTGATACAGGTCTGTCTGGAGTTAATCAGAATCACTTTACATAGGGCTTTTGACTGACTAACACTGTTGAAGTGTCTTCAGTGCTACAGCATACATGCTATAAAATTGAAATGCTTTTATTTCATTTAAAAAAAAATAATCATTTTTACTGCATAGGGAACGTCATCATTTCATGCTTTCACATTTGCACTTTGAAGATGTAAGTATTTGTCTTATGGCACAGCTAAACCCTGCACAACAATAAAGGAAAAGCTGCACTTTGCTTAAGACTTCTTAAATCTCACTTTGAACCATCATGACTCTTCCTATGTTTTCTTCATAGCTGAGGAAAGTGAGCATGCTTGCATGCGCAGCTCCTCCTCTTTCAAAGGCTCACAGCTGCAGCTGTAGTAAACAACCACTAGTCAAGAGCTGAGAAGGTCAAAGTCTCAACTGCTGCATCCATCTCAGCTTTTCCAAATTTGAAATTTCTAGTTCAAGAAATTTTTTGTTTGTTTGTTTCTCTTTGTATTTAAGTCAAGAAAGGGCCTCCATCCCTGGAGGCATTCAAGAATGCAGCTGGATGCAGCTCTGGGCAGCCTGGTCTATTGGTTGGTGACCCTGCACATAGCAGGAGGGTTGAAACTACATGGTCACTGTCATCCCATTAACCCAGAACATTCCATGACTCTATAAAAAGGCAAATCACAACTATGTCCCAACGCAATAAATCAAGACAACTCTTCAGAAACCAAAAATGAAACACTTCAAGAAAAGAAAAAAAAGAGTATTCCCCCAGAATTATTAGTATGAGATAGTAAATAAGGCATTTGTATATTCAACCTGAGTGGAACAAAGACCTGGTCAAAGCCAATCTTATACTGAGCTAATCTGTTACCCAGCACAAAGAGCATTCGTGTTTTTGGGAAATGAGCAAGGAGTTGGCCATCCCAAAGAGCTCAGAGATGATCCAGCAGCCTCAAAGATGAAGGCTGCAACACCACAGCACTGGGAAGGTGGAGTCAGCAGGCGCTGCTCCGCAGCAATTAGACACAGCACATGCCTTCCCTTTACTTGATAAACTCTCTGGGTGGGTAGACGCGTATCCAAAAGCTCACCAGCAAGATAGATGCCTTTCTAGGTGCTAAAACACACACTGAATTTCACAGGGTTTCAGCAACACGTAATTGTGGCAAAGCGCACCTCAAGCACCTGGAAGAGGCTTCTTGCCCAAATGGTGTGGTCTGTATTTCTACTTAATTACGGGGGGTTCAGTCATGCACTGCATAGGTCTGCAAGCTCAAAAGCAGAAGGACTATTCCTACCACTGAGGTTTGCAGCCTAAGCTCTCTCTATGGCACAAGAGCTGGTTTGATGCTGCAGTACCTAAATCTCACTTCAGAAGTGAAGCTCAGTTTGCCCACACTCAGATCTGGCTAATCCCAAAAGGCAGAGGGCTCCATGGTTATTAGCCAGTCCTGCAATCATCTTAAAAGTTAATTTTTAAAAGTTGCTACAAATTTTCTGACCTCCCTTAGGCTCTCAGATGCCTTTTTAGCAAAGGGTTTTTTCTACAGGAACAACGGGTAGGCAGCTTGGAAATACCACTGCAAGTACTGCTGAAGGAAAAGAAAAATAAAAATAGAATAGAAAATAGAAATTAAAACAAAAACCACCCTCATCTCCCATTCCCCTTCTTCACACTTCATTAGCAGCAACAGAAACCAAAGAGCACCTCCCAAATCCCCAACTCCCTCCAGCACACAACGCAATCATTCCTCAAATGCCCCGCAGCGCTTCTCCCGGCAGCCAAGTGCTGGCGGATGGCGGGGAAAGGATGATTTCTTCCTCAGCCCCCTTTAAATGCTAAGCACTGCTCCACGAATTGAAAAGCTAAAAGGGGGGTAAAAAAAAAAAAAAGCAAAAAACGGACTACCTCGTCCTCCGGTTACCCCCACCGCCTGGTTCCAGAGATACGGGGGGGCGGGGGGCGGGAGCAGCCCGGGCACTGCGGCCGGCGGCACGGTGATGTCATCCGCCAGGCTCAGCCCGGGGACCCGCAGCGGCAGCCACCGGAGCCGGGGGCGGTCGGAGCGTGGGGGGGTGAGGGGGGGGGCCGCGGCGTTCCGCTCGCAGCGCGGCCCCGGGCTCGCCCGTACCTCCCGGTGGGCGACACGGCGGCTTCCAGGCAGTGTTCGCGAGTTGATTACGTCCCGTTAGAAAGGTATTTCCGGGCACCCCCGCAGGAATACCGCGCAGGAGCCCGGCGGCGCGGTGCGCGCAGCCTGACATCATGCACAGAGCGCTGCCCGCTCCCCCCCCACCCCCACCCCCCCGCCCCGATCCCGCACGGAGCGCCCCGCCGCTCCCGCACGTTACGGAGTTGGAGCTCCAGAAAATGGAGCCCGGTGCCCGCGCTACAGAGCGGCCCTGGGAAGTTGCCGCGGTCGCTACCTGCCGGGGCTGGGCAGGATGGGGACGAAGAGGAAAAAAAATGCAGAGAACACCGTTTATCGTACGACAGTGGAGGGGGGAAAAGAAAAAAAAGCGGTTTACTTACTTACCCGGGGGATCGGAAGGGGGGGCTGCCAAGGGCTGACATAAGCCACGGTGGGGGGAGCGAACTTATCCCCGGCACCTCGCACGGACCGAGGCGCTCTGACCCCGGTAGCCGCGCACGCATCTGCTCCGATTCACAGCGCTGACAGCCGCCGGCTCCGCTCCGAGCAGAGCGGGTGCCGCGGCCGCGCACCTCCGGCCGGGCACAGCCGCGGGTACGCGGCGCCCCGCGCACACGGCGGCAAAAACGGCCGACAGCGCGGCGCGGACGCGCTCCGGAGGGATGGGGGATGTAGGCGGACGAGGTCGCGCCGCCGCTCCCCCCGCGTTCCTCGGCCGGGCGGGGGCAGCGCCCGGACCCCGCGGCCGCCCCGGAGGGAGGTCAGCGGGCGGGGAGGGGAGACGCGAACGGCCCCGCGCTGCCCCTCGGCAGCCCCCGGCAACGGCCTCAGCGGGAAAGTTGGGGAAAGTTCGGGCGCGCGGACCCCCGGCCCGGCCGCAGCCCCGGCCCCGCGCGGAGCCCCGTCTCTCCCTCCCTCCCGCTTCTGTCGGGTTGTTTCGTTGTTGGGTTGTTCGGTTGTTTTGTTTTTTGTTTTTTTCTTAATTATTTCACTTCATCTCGGCGCCGGCCGGGACAGCCGAAAGCCAAATAACGCCGACGTTACGTTTATTCCGGTAAGAAACGGAACGGGCACAGACCTGAGCGGAGCCGCAGAGCCGGAGCGCCGCTTCCTCCCCCCCGGCGCGGTGTCCCCGCGCCGCCCGGCCCGGCCCCCTCCGCCGGGGCAGCGCCCCCCGCCCGCCCGCAGCTCGCCGCCGTCCCCAGAAAATGAATGGGGGCACCCCGGGGAAGCGCGGCGCTCGCCGCCGACTTACCCGCGTCACATGATGAGCCGCGGGCAGGGTGGGCCGGGGGTGGAGGCTCCCGGCGCCGCCTCAGCCGCGCCCGCGCCACAGCACCGCGCAACGCCGCGGCCGAGCCCCGCGCGGGGCAGCCGAGCCGAGCCGCTCCGCTCAGACAAAGGCGCCGCGCCGGTCCCCTCTCGCCTCGGCGGAGCGCCGGTGTCCTCGCTGGCACGCCGAGCGCCCCCACCGGCCGCCGGGCGGGGAGGGAGGAGAGGGAGGGGCCGCGCCTCCGCCCCGCAGCCGCCCCGGGGCTCGGTGCGCCGCCCGCCCCCGGGGTGGAGACGGGAACGCCCGGCCCGGGGGAGGGGCCGTCGGCGGGGCCCGGGCTGGGGGCGCGCGGGGCGAGGCGGCGCCGAGGGGATGCCCGGAGGAGAGGGAGCTCCGCGAGGCGGAGGGGGAGAGGGGGGACGCGGGGCGCCGTGGGGAGCCCCGGCCGCGGGCGGTGGCCCTTCCTCGCCTCCCGCAGGGTGGCCGCCGGGGCGGGGCGGACCCGAGGAGGGAACGGTGGGCGGGGGCCCCGTCCTTGGGGTGGAGGCGCGGGCGGTCACCTGGCGGGGGTGGGGGCCGAGCTGTGCCGACCTTCCTTTGTAATTCTTTCCTTAAATAAACACGCTGTAGCTTTTGAGAACTCTGTGAGCGCTGGTTGTCGATTTGTTGGGGGTTTTTGTTGTTTCTGTTTGTAGGGAGGTGGGTGTGTAGGGTTTGCAAACCGAGAACTTCCTTTACGGGAAGCGTTTCAGGCGGAGGAACTGGGGGTACCGGAGTGCGGGGCTCTCGTGGCAGCGCGGGGATGGAGGCAGCCGACAGCCCGGAATTAGTGAGAGCCGGTATTGCGTGGCTGCGCTGAAGGCGTCACTTCAAAGCACTTAGGAAACAAAAACGTGAATCTTGGGATTTGCTGTCTAAACTTTGAGAAGTAAGCGCCTGTTTCGTCTCCAAAGTATGCTTACTAAGGCGTAGGTCGCTCCGAAAGTAATGCCTCCTATTTATTTCCACAGAAACTCAACCAATACAAAGACCACAGCAACACTGTTAGATGAATTCTCAGCTACTAAACACTGTTTTTGAATGGTAACAACCGTTACCTGTGCATTTTCACCACTGATGAAGAAGATGCTGTGCCTTCCACAAGTGGAGGTAACCCACCGCCACTGTTGGGACTGCCGAGCCACACCGCCTCACAGTGCTTGCATCCGCTGCTTGCTCTCCATCAGTGTTCAGCAAGCATCAATGAATGTCAATGGGCACCATGTTTTCTGCATGGCAGAATTCAGTGACACGCTTTTGCTCATATGCACTTTCATGTAAGATGTTATGTTGTCAGACTGCCGCTCTGCTGCCGTCTGTCACACAGCAACCGCATGTAATGGGATACTGTCAGGAAGGTTCAACCTCTACCATCATACCACCACCATGTGAAGTTGTGGGCCAGCATAATGAGATGGGAGGCATTACTATTGGAGTGGTCCTCGTACATGTTTATACAGCAAGATATTTTGGTGGAAGCATGCTGGCCCACATATACGTGGTGCCCAAACCCTGCAGCCGGCCTCCCGGCCTTTGCTCAGTGCAGAGCTGTTGTGGCTCTTCCCCATCTTCTCCCTCAGGCTCCTGTTGCTTGAGGGAGGAACAACAGGGCTGGTGTGCCCATAGGCCGTGACCAGCTCTGGCTGCTGGTGTGTCCCTTGGTGGTGATCAGGAGGCCTTCAGCATAAGGAGGCCATGAAGCCTCCTCAGGTCCTGCTGCCACACTGGTCCCTGGCCTGCACTCCAGTCAGAGAGTGTAGAAAACAATGTTTGTGATAAGGCCTCAGCACCTGTCCTCCTCACATTCAATTCCCAGTCTGTAACCTCTCAGGCCTTCGTAGCAATCGTTTAGTGAATAAAGCGCAACAGGAATCACGCTGTGGCTGTGAGGTTGGCCTGCCACGCAACCATGTTCGTAACAGCCCGTAGGGTGTGCGTATTTACACAGAGAGCCAGGTAAATAACTACTGCTGAATGCTGTGACTTTCAGTACATAAAAACGAATGCTTGCTGTTCTACCCAGTAGTTACACAGGGAGCCCGAGGAACCAGAACCATCATCTGTTCCTTTAACCTGAAGTACATCCATGCACTGCTTGGTGTGTTCTGCCCTTACCATGAACAGCACTCGGCCTCCTCTGGGCATGAATGTTCTGGGTAAAGCAAGCTCCTTGCTCTTCCTCCCTGTGTGTTATCTCACAAGGTTAAAAAAGACAGAATAGCAAATAAGAAATGCTAAATCAGACAGAAACAGAAGTCCACCTCGCACTGTATATAAATATGTCTGTGAGCCATAAAGGAGATTAGGTGTGATTTGCTATTATTTTGTCTCTGGTGTAATCTTTTCCTTTGGAGAAGAGGGAGCACAGAGTTAAAATACAATCTAATGACCCAAACAGCAGATTTATTGTTACTTCGCGCATAGTGCCAGCTCCAAAAACTCACCAGAGATTAGGAATGTGATTCCTTCCTTCACAGAAGATTTAACCCAAGTCAAAAGGTAACACTGCAGCACCATGTTTTAAAAGATAAAACATGTGATCCTGGAAGAAGTAGGCTACTTCAGAACTCCACTGGAAATGTTAAATCTACTGGGTAGATTTATAGGTTGTATTCAGATTTATCAATAAAAATGCAAGTATTAGCACTTGGGATGGGGAGCAATGATTTCCTAGCCTTGAGCATTCTGCAGAGAAAAACTAGGTTTTACCTACAGAGGTTAAAGGATTAATGAATACTTGGCACATGAAAAATGAATAGCGGTAGCAGGAAGAAGATTGCATGTAGATGGTGTGATAAGGCGCGTAGCAGGGAAACATCATGCTGCACATGTCGCTGTGCTCCGAGAGGCAGATGAAGCTCATTTTCATTCAATCCCAGATAAAATATTTAAAAACGTCAATATATATTTTATCACACTTAAGAAATATTTTATTCATTTATCTAATATATCTAAGAAAATCGTCTAGAAGAGGGGCTGGTGATAGAACGGTATTCTCTGTGAGCTTCACTGTGTGCTATGCTGGCTGTTTACATGGTCTGCTGCCTGCTATTACCCATATGCATGAACTTGCGGGCCAGTATCTAAAGCTAAAGTATGTGGCTACACTCATAGGAGAAATGTGTTACATGATTATATATCAATAGATTGATATAGAAACAGGGATATTGCATATTAGTATTTGATACGTAACACAGATTTATAGAGAAATGTAGTTCTCAATCACATACTTTTATGGAAAAGCTGTCCTACTAAATCACTGTCTTGGCTCGCTCCGCATACCTGAACCCTCTGCTTCCATGCTTGTGCAGCTTAACAAAGCTGAGCATACACCATCTATTTGGATGTGGTCTGACTTAGATTTTTAACACAGAAGTGCTTCGAAGGCATGTAGTATTTCCACAAATTTCTCATTTCTCTTTTTTGTCTTCTTTCTTCTCAGAAGAATTTTAATTGTCTATTAATCAGTGGGACTTATTTGGATACCTTTTTTCTTGTTTCAGAAACAAGAAACAGTACATTTGGAAACAGCATCATTTTTTTTTCTTCTTTTTTCTTTTTTCTTTTTTTTTTTAGATGTAGATGTCTTGCCATATTCAATTCTAAAAATAGAAAAAATCAGCCAGTGGAACATTTTTGGGTTATTTGCTTTTTTGCAGACCCAACAGTTGTGTAGATGAGGGTTTTTTTCCATTATCCATTTCCAGGTCTGCCATGTTGCAAATCAGTACTACACGCTTGCTGTTATTCACTCTTACAACCCCAAATTGTTATTTTCAGTAGTCCTGTAGATTTTTTTCCTTTAATGGAGCTTTCTAAATCTAATCAAAAGCAAAGTCCTTTAAAATTTCCATGTCCTGTCCCTCATCCTCTCTTCTCTCCTGGCTCTCTCCTCTATGGATACAGATTTCTTCATCATTTTTCCCCAGTAGCCATTTATTTGCATTTCATTTTAGATTCGAATCCAGCAAAAAGTCAAGTAAATAAAATTCTTGAAAGCAGTTTAGCAACTTTTACATTTAACTTTGTCTTGGTTCCTGTTGTTTTTTTGTTGTTTTGTTTTTGTTTTTTGTTGTTGTTGTTTTGTTTTAATAATAATAATGTATCAATCATCTTCCAATGGGGAATGGCATCACCAGCAGAGAGCACACTGCAACCTTAGAACAAAAGAAAACAGAAAATCAATAGCATATTTTAACAATGCAAGCCTGAAATAAATAAAGATGCATCTGAAATAAATCAGTAATGTGTTGAGGCTTGAACCATTTTGTCATTTAAATTAACTCCAGTTATAAAAATACATATATTCTTAAGTTACCGATTGCTTATTCCATTTCAGCTTGTATTAAATTTTCTAATTCGAATATCAAGTAAAGTTAGAAGAAAAAGAACTCAACCTTATAACCCAAACCAAAAACTAAGTGCTTTTTTATTTGTGATGCATGGCTAGGGAAAAAAAAAAAAAAAAAGGTAACAAATTACATGATATATTTTAGAAGACAGATTGTGTTCATTTACTGAACTTGGGGGAACCTTTGGGTTGACAGATAATCAATTCAAATACCTGCAGCTGAGGGATTGTGTTGCTAATTCCTTTCACAAGCCTTCCCTTTTGAATAAAGGCACGTGAATGTTTTTTACCAAGGAACTGACCACATCAGCAGATACAGCCTTTCTGATAAGGTTGCTGTCTTGCCTGTGATCATCTGCCAAGTACTTCCCCTGTTCCTTGTACACCCACATTGGTTTTAGGCTTAATGTGAATAAATTGTGCTTGCACCTTTTTCTAAGAGCCGTGATAAAGCCTTATATTGCAAATTCTTTGGAGTGAGGACTTCAGCTTCTGTTTCTTTCAATCTAGTTATAAAGCATGCCAATATGTATGGCACTGTGCTGCCAAGCGCTGAGGTATTTTAGTCAGCTTCTAGGTGGCCACCAACCAAAGTGGTCTAGCTGAAACACAGAAGTACACGTGACAATATGACCATATTTCACACGTGTCACTGAAAACATCAGCAGTGGTATTCCTCAGGTATGAAAATCACGGTTTTGTAGTGCAGATATCAGTGTTTTCCTGTACTTCGTACAAGCCAGTTGTTCATTCTTGGACTGACAATTAGGAAGTTGTTTCCTTCAGCCCACTCTCCTGAGTAAGCCTGAACACCTGGGTCAGGGCCTAAATGGCAACCTTAGTGTACACAATATAGTCTCTCTTATATAATGAAGGGTATAGTGGAGAATAGTTCAGCATCGGTGCATAACAGAGAAAATTATAATCTAATATAATAAGAATATGTTTTTCTCTGGGGACAGAGATCAAAATATTCAATTTGCCAGATTTAGATTAGCAATGTTGCCAAGGTACATATTATAGGAAAGTGGGGCTGCATAGTGTTAGTGCTCTACTCCCTTGATCTGAAAGCTGTGTACCCTTTATATAACCTTGGATTGCGATCGTGCACTTTTTCTATTTTTTTTTTAAGTTGCTGTCTTTCTGCAGGAGCCATTGAAGGGTTGTGATCTTATTTAAGAGAACAGCTCCAGAATCACAGGAGGGACAGTTTCTTATTTTGTGTAATCTGACACTGGCAAAAGTTAATAGGGAGAAAGAAATAAAGAAATCATCAATGAACACATTCTGTGGAAGAAAATTCCGGTCCTTTTGGCTCTCCAGTGTTTGGTTAATAATTCTGTAAGGAAAAAAAAAATGGAGAAAAGCCCTCCCTGGCTGTGGAGAGCACATCAGTTCAAAGCCTAGGGATGGAACGGGTGGCTCTGGATTTTCCTTTCAAAACTATGTCAGCTGAATTTATGGACTTAAGATCACTCTGAGAAATCTTCTTACATCATTTGAAGCTTTGTATTTGATTCCATTGTCTGAGCTCAGTATATTGAATTACGTGTTATTTGGTTGTTCAGTAGACAACAAAAAATGATGGATCTCTTAAGCAGTGCTTTATAGAGAGGTATATCGAATTCTTATATCAACACCAAAGTGACTACGTCTCTTCTGGTAAGACAGCAACCTGTCATTCCCTTGTAGCTCACTCTGCTGTGTTCTCTGTGGCTCCTGGTCATGTTGCACTCCACCGTTTCTCTGCAAAAGTGCCCATGTGTGGTTTGTTCCCTGTGTGCAGGTTTCACGAGCTGCAGAGGAAGTCCTGCACAGGGAGACACAGAAGGGCAGTTTCAAAGTGCAAAGAAATGCTGCATAAGCACTTGGGTTTTGTTCATGGTATTGAGAAAGGTTCTGCAGACAGGTTGGCAAGAGAGCACATTCAGCTGGGTAGGTATGGCTTCAAACTCTTTGATTCTGTACTTTGTCGGCAGCTGAAACACCTGGGATGTCGTCTTTGCTCATATTATCTTAACGATCTTCTACACTTTTCATGTCAGATGTTGGGTATTTTCAGGAAGTTCTGCGGTTTGTTTCCAGTTGTTTTTAATTCAGCAAAGTTCTTGTTCTCTGTGGAGGTATTAAATAAATTACAGGAGAAACCCCTGAGCAAAGAAGCACTTACCTGCTTTTTCTTTCCTCAGACAGCATTTCTCCCTTCCTCTCCTTTCTCATCTTCCACCCTGTGCTACAGACACTTTCCTGTATAACTAAGACATTCATGTTGATAACTTTTGTTTTGATTTCTAGGCCTCACAGCTGGGCTGTTGCAGTACCAGCCTCTCTTGGATTCTGATGAGATTTGCACTGCCTCAAGACTAGAAGAGATCTGGAATCAGAATGGAATTGGGACACATAGAAAATGTTTCTTTTCAACACTTCCGTTATTTCATGACTTGGGTTTGAAATGCCCATTCTTGTACCTGGGCATAATGAACACACAATAGTGCTTTCTGGATTAAAAGTTATGTAAGAAGTTTCACCTGGACTCACTTGTACACATCACATTTCAAATGAGTAAATTTCTATGGGGGAATGTGTTGTAATTTTAAAAAAAGGTATTTCACAGATTATTAACCATAGTTGTGCCACTGGGTATCAATCTAACAGCTAAAATACTCAATCATTGTGCTGTAGCAATTGCTTACTTAACATTTTGGCTTGTGTGTCACTTTTTTTTTTTTTTTTTGAACTAAGAGAATGAATTCCTTTGACTGACTGCAAAGCTCAGAAAATAGCAGTTATCAATTCTCTTCCTAATGACAACCGATGACATGATTTTTACAAACGGTTGAGCACTTGGCAAATGCTAGCCATAGAAATCGAATGAGCTGAAAGAAACTCCAGCCTGCCCCATTGTCATGACTGAGCTGACAGATGGGAAAAAGAGAAGGAGGTTGTGATGCTATCCCAGAAGCCCAGAGGCACAGCGTGAAGTGACTGCTGAAGTGCCTTGAAAGACCCCAAGTGAGGGAAGAGCAGATTTTCCTGGAGCAGACATCAACTATACTTTGTTTCAGAGGTTGCCCTTTCTAACACAGCCCCCCCAAAGGGGCCCACCAGATTCTCAGCAGTGGAGGTAAAACTGAATTTCCAGGAAGGAAGGAGGAACTGGAGTCAGGCTGCTGCTGGGAGAGCAGGAGGGCAGGGGTGCCAGTGCAGCTGCCTCGAGCAGGTGGCCCAAATGCCAGCATCTGCTGCACCATCACCTGCCTGGGCACCAGCAGCGTGGCCAGGCTGCTGTGCTGCCCAGTGTGCTGCTGCAAGCAGCTGCCCTCCCTGCCTGCGCCTCATCAGTGGGGAAAATCCCCCGGTATGTAGAAAAGCCTCTAAGCCCCAGCGTAAGAATTCAGAAATTGCCAGTGACAGTCTGTTGCAATCAGACCGCTAGGCCTTGCCTTTCCTTACCTATTTTTCCCCCTTCTCAGTGCATCTAATGTGTATCCTTTGGTTTTGTAAAAAGCAACTTGAGAAGTTAAAAGTACCAAACCTCAGTAGCTTCACCCATATGTGCTGCGCGCCTCAGGCTAGACAGCACATATTGGTAGCCAGACTGAGAAGAACATTTACCACGTTACCTCTTAAAAACTCACTTTATTTTTCTTGTTGAGCTGGCTCCCATCCAATGTGACACTCCAGCATGAGCCATGCAGTGACAGCAACAGCCTCCATGGAAACACACCGGAGCATGAGGCCAGCTTGGGGTAGAGAGAAAAGGCAGCTTCGCCCTTTTTCTTAGTCTGCTGCATTTCCTTTCGAACACCCTCTCTTCTCCTTTTTTTTTTTTCCTTTTTCGTTTTTTCCTTTCCTCCTTTCCTTTCCTTTCCTTTCCTTTCCTTTCCTTTCCTTTCCTTTC